>CAUYQG010024128.1:0-58446 GCA_963574415.1 Tarsius wallacei | reverse complement strand
AAAAAGGCTTAACATCTTGGATCTACAAGGAACTGAAACGTGCGGAAAAGAAAAAAAAAAAAAAAAAAAAGTGTTACATATACACAATGGAATACTACGCAGTCATAAAAAAGAACAAAATCATGAATTTCGCAGCAACCTGGATGGAACTAGAGTCTATAATACTGAGTGACCTCTCACAGGAACAAAGAACTGAGTATCACATGTTCTCACTCATATAGTAGACCTTGATCATCCAACGTATTGCCATAGGAAAATGACAGACAGTGGTGGGAAACTATGGGGGGGAGTAGGGTGATGGGATTAATGGTAGTAAATATCTGTCTGGGGATGGGGAGACACCTTTTATCAACAAGGGTGCCTGAATGAAGCATATTTGTATACCTAACCTTTAACTGTACCCCACAATATCATAATAAAAAATATTGAATTAAAAAAAAAGTATCACCGAGGCTATGGTTCCTGATTCCTTGTCAATTCACAGCCAGGTCATATTTTGCGCTTTGAAATAGCTAGTCAAACCCCATAGACCAAGACCAGTGATGCTAATCATTCATGTATTTCTAAAATGGTAAATACTGAACTCCTGCTCTTCCACCTGCTACTGTCAGACCCCAGGAAGCAGTGGAAAGAAAAGTCTACTTATTCCTGTGACCTTTGTCACAACCTCCTTTCTTTGGATAACATCATGGTGGACTGAAGTTGATGATGACCCATTTTTCTCTCAAACTTTTCAGAGCATGGGCTTGTAGAGTCATGATCATAGATGGAACAGAAGATATAGGGAGTGAGGATGGCAAACATCCTCCCCCTCTCTTCATGTTAGATGCAAGAAAAACAACACTGAGTTTTACAAACCTCTTCCTATGGCTTTCACCAATATAATAATTTCATGCGCACAAATTACAATGAGATAAAAATAATCACCAAGGACTCTAAATGACTAATTTTCTGGGTACTCTTTGGACTTTTATTATTAGATCTTTATCTTGCTTATGTGAAAATGCTGATTGCTTCCTCTTTCTTACAATATTTCTATTTTCTTTCAGCAAAACCATTCACTCATTGAGTCTTTCCGGATGTCATTTTTCAGGGTCTTCCTTTTATCTGTCTCTTAAATGTGTGTGCTTCTCAAGGTCTTGACTTGGCTCGGTCTCTTCAGATGATCATCTCATTGGTTATTTTCCACTTACCATTCCAAGTTCACTATCTCACTGTCCACCTTTCTCAATCCTGCCCTGGGCCCCAGAAAGATGTCATGTATGGAGCCTCAAGGTGTTTCCTTGTCCTTTGGCTTCATAATGGATTTGGCCGATGGGAGACCAAAGATTAGGGTGCAAGAAGAGAGGGAGGTTATAATGTATATCCCCAAGTCTCCTTCCACACAAGTTATGGGTTGAGTGACTAAGGCTACATGTCCTATGGTCAACCCTCTCCCACAACCACACCCACAGATTCAGATTTTGTGGGAAATGCCCTTCTGTTCCACCCTTCAGGCCTAGGAATGGTAGTGGCTCTCTGCTGTTGCTAGTTCCAGTGTGTTTCATCATCTCAGTTGGTTTTCTGAATCCTGCCCACAACCTTTATAAATAGTCTTGTCATCAGATTATCCTTAATTACCCCATTTGAGTGTGACATCTGCTTCCTGCTGGGATCCTGACTAACACTCCATCTTATTCTCACTCAGCTTTAATTACTATCACATGATAATAACTTTAAATCACTATCACCCAATCTCTTTCCAATTTTCAAACATGTATTGCCAACGGCTTTCAAAGGATTCTAAAATAACTTCAAATTAGCATGCCCCAAATGAAACCCACCTCCTTCACTCCTGCCTGCCCCACCCACACCTCCCTTCAACCCATTTCTCAGCCTATATTTACAGAACAGACAACCATCCATCCAACTGCACGATCTAGAAAATTGCCAGTTATCCCCCATTCCTCATTCTGTCATCGGTTATCAAATACTCTTGCTTTACCCATGTAACCTTAAGTGTCATTCCCCTTCTCCATCTACATGACCCAAAGGTTAGTTCAGAATTCATCCTCATGATGTTGTACAAGAATCTCTGCTGTTGTCTCTTACCCTCTAGGTTGTGTCCAATTTAAGGAAAAAAAGATTACCTATTCTATACACCAGTAAGCATATTTATTGAGTGAATGATTGAATGAATGAAGTGTAAAATAAAGATGAGAACAATAGAATTTCACATTTTTCCTTGAGTCTTACAAATAGCTCTAAATCCCTTCAACCTGTGCACATACATACACAGGCACACAAATATATGTTTAAGAGGTCATTGAGCCCACTAATCTTAACTTTGTTGTTTTGTTTTGTTTCTGGGGGTGGTGGGGTTCAAGGCAATGGTGTGCTACAAAACCATTAATGACTGGTTTCCTGGGGGAAAAAGTCAAAGCCCATTTGGTAGCATTTGACAATTTCCAGGGCAAAAATACTCCCATTATTGCCAATTTCAAGTTACCAAAGTAACATCATTGATTTAAGGAGCTAGAAAAGGACATGAACAACCAGATCTCCTGAGCTGGAATGAGCTTGCTACACATGGCATTGAAAGGCTTTTATGAAAGACAAGTTTGTCATAGGGGAGGTTAAGTTACTTAAGTTAGCAGAGGTTTCTGAAAGAACACAGTTAAAAGGACTACAAGACTATTTTAAAAGTCTACATGAAAAATGAGTCATTGACCAAAACACAGTAATAAAAAAAGCTATAGGCATCACCAGAATCTGATGATCATTTGGAGATAATTTAATTTTGTTTTGTGATGTTTTCCATTTGTGTATTCCTTGATTTATGCTAATTTAGTGGAACAATCCTTTCCAGTGTGCCTATATTTTATGGATCTCTATTTCAGTGTGAGGAATCAAATATACAAAGGAAGATTTCTGTCCAACACCTACTGATAGATTCAAATAACTTAATGCTTGAGAGTTGTACATTTCTCAGGGAAACATGAGGAAGGATGAACGATGGCTGCTTATTCATCCATATCTGGGAAGACCAGTTAAAGACTCTTAGAAGAAGTTTTTAGCTACACTTTGGTTAAAAAAAAAAAAAGTTAGAGTAAATTGAGAAGCAGAAGAGAGGAAAACTGAGGTTTGCTGGGTACTTGGTAGAATGCTTGACACACAAAAGGCACTCAATATATACTTAAGTGAATGAATGAATGAATAAATGATTTGAAGAACAAATGATTGAGTAAATAAGTTGAGGAAAACATGAGTAAAGGCAGAGATAGCAAAGAGTGTATGTATTAGGCTTGACCTTTTAGGCCTAATAGGCTGAGGCCTGTGCCACTGGCCCCAATCTTACCTATTAAACCTTAACTCTTAGCACTCCTAAATAAATCCCTTGTATTGAAGTTATCACTTCCTTTTTTATGTCACTGTGTCCTTCTACCCTGTCTTCTTCAGTTTTCATCTAAGCTCCCAGCACTTCCCAACCAGATGACTACAAAAGTCTGTCAATCCACTCACCAAAATCCACCCAGGTTCTGCCTCCATGCATTGCCTGTGCTGTAGCCAGAATGAACTTTGTAAACTACCAGTAAGAAAATCTGATGATCACCACCATCCCTACACCAATTCATTGAAAACAGGGTTTCTCATCAGTTTGGATTGCTCTTATAAGTATAAACTCAAGGTTCAGACCAGCCTGGACAACTTGGTGAGACTTAGTCTCCACAATAAATCAAAAAATTAGCCGGGCATGGTGGCGCATGCCTGTAGTTCTGGCTACTTGGGAGGCTGAGATGGAAGGATAGCCTGAGCCAGCAGGTCAAGGCTGCAGTGGCCGTTAAGTGTACCATTACACTCCAACCTGTCCCACAGAGTGAGACTCCAACTCAAAAAAATAAAAAGTGAAAAGTTAGCATTTCTGAATGTGGCCTACAAGACCTACATGATCTGGCCCCCACTGGCTCTTTCATTCTAACATCCCATCACCCCGGCTCCTGGTCCCCATGGTCTTCTTTTAGGCCATTAAGTACAGTCTGCTCAAACTTCTTCAGAGTAAGTCTCCTACATATGAACCTTCTGGTTGTGAACTTTCAGAGATGTGTACGTGGGTTCGCATGTTTAATCACATAAGTTAGATCGTGTGTCTGGCATACACTGTCATGTGTATTCATCCTTTACAAGTGGTTGTGCTTTTGTGTACTTAACTGTACAGTACTGTATAGAGCGCAGAAGTATGGTATCTTTATCTCAAGCACATTTAACTTCTTGCCTTTTCACTTGATGTCAACTGCTGTGTGCCAGCTGCTGTACTGTACTACTGTACTTTTCAAGGTACTATACTGTAAGGTTAAAAATGTTTTATTTTTTGTGTTTGTTTCTTATGTATTATTGGTGGGAAAAGTACTATAAATCTATTACAGTACAGTATATATAGCCAATTTTGTTAGTTGGGTACCTAGTCTAACTTTGTTGGACTTATGAACAAATTGGACTTACAAACGGGCTCTTGGAACAAAACGCATTTGTATGTAAGTCCTTACTTTAATCTTTCTTCTACGACTGGGTCAGACTGTCTCAGAGCACTATAAACCTCTATGTTGTAGAATTTAGCAGTTACAAATGTGTGCATACTCTTATGACTGTTTGATTCATTTTGATCTCTCCCAGCAGTCTGTAAGTCCCAGAGGGAGAAGCTATATCTGTTTTCACTCAAGTGTTTGACACAAAATTAGTTGCTTCATAGGTGTTTGTTGAGTGAATGAGAGAAATTCCATGTCCGTTTCCATCTTCACATCTTTCAAGATTTTTCCCATTCCTGAAGTGACTTTATCTCTCCCTAGTTCTGCCACAAATGCAAATCTAATATTTCCTCCCATGCCTGTCTCAGAACCCATTATTTTATTCAACAAATATTCATTGGCAAATGGTTACATTCTAGATCTTGTGTTAGGGACAATGACTATATGGCTTCATGGGATCTTAGCAGCTCTCCTGAAATTACGTTTTACTCAGGAGGATACACAAATCATTGTCACGATGCACATGTAGAATCGTAGCAGAAGAATGGCTGAAATCTATAGAAACACACTGGAGAAATAAAATTAAGTCTCTGGATATTCAATAAATCTTCACCAAAACAAAGCATTTGGCTCACAATTTTAAAGACTTTCTTATTTACTGTTTTCCTATTTCTTAGAAAAAAAATGTGATAATAATATATGCATTTTAAAATCCACTACTTATTGGGCTTCCGCTCTGTACCAGTCACTCTGATTGGGGATTTTTGTAGATTCCTAATTTATTTCTACCTCAAAAGCTTTTCTAACTACAAATTTTAACGACATGGTTTTATAATAAAATTCCAGTCAAATATATAATACATGGTTGTATTTAAATAATTTCATTTAATGTCCTGGCTTCCCAAAATACTATTTCAAAGCTGCGATCTAATATTGTATATTTTCTGCAATTCCCATATTCCATCCTCCTCAATAGTGTTTCGCTAGACACAGGCTAAGTGGTTAATAGATACTTTTGAATAAATGGAATCCAGGTGGTTTTTGAGTATATGTGGTAGAGAGTTTCTATTCCAGTTGGAGTGTTCCACAAATAAGTTATCATCATCATGAAAATTTTAACTTCCTAATTGCATATGTTTTTCTTTTAAAAGCAAAAGTATGAGAAGTGACATTGCACACCTGCTGTACATATTTTTAATGGATGTCCTAAAAAAAGAAAAAAATGAGAAAGAAGATAAATTTTGGGGGGAATGTCAGTCAATTTCCCCGAGATTCCCTAGGTACAGGCACTGTGCAGGTGCCTCTGTCATGCTTTACTTTGTTGATCCCTGGCTACAGCCTTATGACATTGACATTGCCATCTCTAACTGGCAGATAAGAAAGTAAAGATCAAAGACATTCCATACAACTTGGACAAGATCAAACAACACTCGCGTCCAGAACTTCTAATCTTTGAAGCCCATCCTCTCCTATCATCCTTATATTTCCTTCACTGTAAAAATACCCACCAACGACTTGTTCTATACGATCATTGCTTTCCTGTGTTAGATGAGTTCTATTCTTGTCAGAGTGTTTCATAAGCAAGTTATGATATTTATAAAAACTCTGTCTTAATTGTATAAGATTGTCTTTTAAATGTAATAATGTGAGACCTGACATCGTATACTCCATATTTTTCCAAAGCTTGTTCTGAAGAAATAAAGTAAACCAGGGAAAAGATTTAAAAAATAAAGTGAAAGGAAAGACTATTTATTGATGTCCCCCAAAATCCCTTAAATTCAAAAACAGAGCATGCCACTTTCTCAGAATGTAAGGATCTTGAACATTAAGTTACTGAACAAAATACAACTCGATTCTCAGCTGAAATCAGCAACAAGAAAAATATAGTCTACACTCCAAATACTGTAATCTCAAAGCTTCCTTATGTCAGTATTATTGAAATTGCTGTTTATTCTTGCATTAAGTAAAAGCCTTTTGTAAAATATAAAAGAAAGCTAAACTTCCTCTTTTTCTTACCATAATAGGTAAGCTGTGTCTTGCATCATTTATTATCTCTCGGCTAACATGTCCCATGGCCCTCATTTTCCTGTAATGTTATCTGTGTTGTAACTTAATGGTGACATCATCTAAAGAGCATAATTGCATCTAAGTGCCTTACGATTATTGAATTTTTCATATTCTACTGTGTAATATAAATTATAACCTGCATTCTCAACAAGTTAAAAGAATTAAACATATTCTTTAGCCCAATAAAAAATGTGGCATGAGTATGATGTGGTTTGGCAACAAAGACTGGAGACTCTAAAACTAGCCTAATATAGAGAAATGTAGAGATAAGGAATACATTAGAGGTGAAGCACTCTATAGCACATTTTTCACACTGAAGGGTGGAATTTCTGGATAAAAGATTAAGAACGTTTAACATTTCCTAAAACATGTTATGGAGGTTAAGTCAAAAGTGACAGACCAGTTAACATTTTTAGAGAGCAAAGAAGTTTATTTTTTATCAATAGCTAGCCACACATAAAGGACATATATAAAAGCAGTACACAAATACAATTTAAAAAAACTAACATCATTTGCATAGTATTGTAAAGGGGAGTTTAATATTTAAATATAATTATGCGATAAATATTTATTAGCGATAGAAAGTTAAGCTAATAAAACCCAATGGACATTTATACCTCCAAGTCATCTTACTCTAATGAAAAGGTCAATGCCCTCAAGTACAGAACTTAAAGCATTGTGGCATTTCATACAAGGGAATTAAAAAACGAAATGGGCATATGAGGATACTACTTATCATTAATAATGCCATGGTTCCATAATACCTGCTTACTCAACCTGAAAATTTAAAAGTATTAAAATCAGCAAGAATTTTTCAGCAAGCATTCTAAACATACAGCATAACCTTATCACTTTATGACAATATGCATTTTAAATACACAATAACTATTCATTGAATGATGAAAGAAAGGTTGGTTTAAAATTTATTAAATTGGGATACTTTATAATTTATTTCACTTTTAAAACATAACTCTACCTAGCACACCATCTATTTTAGTGGTTTTATGAACTCCTTATAGCTTCTCTTTGCCTTTTTCTTCATTAAAAACAAAATTATTAAAGAAAGTAGGATATCTGGTAAGAGATTAGGTAAAGTTATAAAATGACCACCAGACCATCAGGTTAAATATGAGAAGAGTGAATAATTTGCAACATAGTGCTCTGGTGTTTCACTGTTTTTATATAATGGTATGTTTATAAACACTTCACTTTCTTTTCGTTTCCTAAAAATAAAGATATAGTATATTAAGGTAAAGATACAATTTAAACTTTTGACTATCAGCATAAAACTTATTAAGATAGACTAACTGGCCAGGCATGGTGGCTCACGTCTACAATCCCAGAACTATGGAGGACGAGGCAAGAGCATCACTTGAGCCCAGGAGTTTGAGACCAGTCTAAGGCAATATAGCAAGAACTCATCTATACAAAAACATTAGACAGGTGTGGTGGCACACACCTGTAGTCCTAGCTTCTCAGGAGTCTGAGAAGGGAGAATCGCTTGAGCTCAGAAGTTTGACTGCAATGAACCATGATCGTGGCACTGTACTCCGGTCTGGGCAACAGAGTGAGACCCCAACTCAAAAAATAAATAAAAATAAGAATAGAATAACTTGGAAAGCAGGCATAGGTGTCTCAGAGAATTTATATTAAAATCCATATCTATTTATCAGTCTTAAAAGATAGAGGGTTTTTTTAATACACTCACAATGAAAAAAATTTGGAAAAACGTTCTAAAATTTCTTATTATGAAACTCATTTTTAGGTCAAAATGTAAATGTTCCTTAATTAAAGTGTGTTGACCCTCTTATGTAATTTACAAAAACTGAAGGAACATCTAGCTTAGTGGCTCTCAGCCCTGCTGTGAATCAGGATACCCTACAGATCTTTTCAAATCTATATAATCAAAATCCCACAGGTGGAGTCAGGGCATCTGACTTTCTCAAAAGCTCCACAAGAAGTTTGAGAACTCCAGTGACGAGTCTGTTCATTCAGCATATGCTCCTTGGAGCCTGCTATACTTCTAGGCGTCTACTCCTAAGGAGTTGAGAAAGCGAGATTGCAGAAAACTTGAGGTCCTTGTCTATAAGGAGGGAAAAAGTTGAGTACAATAAAGCAGTGCAAATATTCAGCTGGAGGTCAGTAAACAGAGTGCTTTGGAATGATGGAGAGAGAGCCCTACACCAGATGGGGTTAAGTGAGAAATCAAATCTCCAAAAAAGAGCAAAAAGAGAAGCCTTTTTACTTTCCTCCTTAAACTACAGGCCCAGCTCCTCAATGGGTCAGAACTAGGAAGGAAAGATCCAGCCTTAAACCATATTAGAACTTTGATTGTTACATGAAGTATACAGTCTAGTTACTAAATTGAATCTGTGATGACAAGAAGACCTGAAAGTCACTGGACTGCCTAATTTTCACACAGTCTCACTGAGATGACATAGCAGAGCAAAGGGATAAAGATATAAGTAAACTAGCTGAAGACTGGCACCACACAAGTTGTAATATCATAAAGAATGATGCAATACATAGGAAAAAAGCTGAAGATATTTAAATTTTAATCTTCATGTACAACAAACTGTTTCACATTCGCATTGTGACAGATACACAAGGACATTGTTAACATTTAATTTTATTGAATGTTAGGTTATATGAACGAAATGGACCAGAGAATCTCCAAGCCGGAGAGCTTTTATCATATACAATCTGATCACTCTTTTAACTATTATCCTTCAACACAACAAGTAGATGAACTAAAGAGCCTTATATGTTCTTCCATTGTGACTTCCTGACATCAATTCTTAGATCCAATTGTACATATTGTGACAAACTGAAATAAAAATCCAATGTCAAGACGAATTATATCTCCAAATGACTAAAGCTATGGAAAGCATGACTATGATAAGTAGACTGTACTTATAAAAACCCCCTTAAAAGCTGGACATCTAAAGTCAGATCAAGTCAAATCAAATTCATTGAGGCAATACCATGGATGACAGAAAGAAGGAATAGATGTCTCTGTCTTCATAAAGAAACATGTAATGCATAATAACAAGCAATCCAAAGGCCCTGAGACTAGAATGCAACTATTAGCCTGGCCTTTCACTTTCTTTACTCCAACTTCAACCCTTTGTTTCAGACAAACTGGGCTCTACCCCTTTCCTGTGCCCCCAACTGTGCCTACTGGGGCATCTCAGCATGCTTGTCTCTATAATCAATATCTGCACTTCTGCAAGACTGAAGATCCTTCAAAGTCTATTCCAAACAATACATTCATACTTAGCACACATGCTCCTTCCAATGAGTCCCCATCCTGTTGAAAGAATGAGGTCACCAAGAGTGCCTTGCTATGGGGGTGAAGTAGCAGCAAGGGAACCAACCATTCAAGTGACTGATTATCATGATTATCAGGGGCACTATTTTCCTTCCTAGGAGTTACACTTTGTCCCACTGCAGTATCAATAGCGAGAGAAATTTCCCCTGAGAAATACTTTGAGAAGAAAAAGAAAAATACTTTGAAATTTTCAGTTCCTTTTTTTTTCTAAGAAGCAAACAGATGTTAAAGAACTGTGTTGTTAATAATTAAAAACCTTTCAAGGTTTGCAAGAAATTGAAAAGGTAACTATAAAAAATAAGTTTTCCCTAAAATGTGAAAATTGACGGATTCAAAATTTAAAATGTGTCTAACCCACGTCGACATGAACACACTTTATGTATATGGAAGCATGAACTACATCCATTGGTGGTCTCTTAATACAGACGCTAGAAAATGACTGCATATAAGATAGAGATGAACCTCAGAAATATTTTGTTTGCCCCTGCAATATTTTTTAATTAAAAATATACATAAAGACAAGCTCAGGGTTAGCAGTACACAGCCTTCAGAAGAGAATATGCCATCTGCTTGGCCAGAGTCCTCACCAGGGGTTACATCTGAACATCCACATAGCCCACTGCCTTGATGCTGCAGGCATAGGAACATGGCACTTCTAAAATATATTTACATTTTAGCAAACATGTATGAAACATCAGGTTAATAGAGCAGACATTACAGTCCAGGTAATAACACTTAGCTTTATTTCTTATCAAGATATATTGGCATCTTAGCTTACATAGTTTTTTTAACTCAGAAGCAAATGCTTGATGATGATTTAAAAAAATCCATTGAAAAGGAAAATAAAAAGTTAGAATTGGTTATCTTCTGTCAAATAGGTATAACAAAATTCACGGCCTGGATCATTTTTCCCTTCACTGCATTCATTTGCACAGGATCAACGATTTGCTCTGTTTCTCAAATTGTCTTTAAGAGGGAAACCTATAGAACTCAGAATAAATTAATTACTTGTCAATGTCAACATTTTAAATTGAGAATATTTGAAACAGATTTATTTAATAGTTAAAAATAATTTCTAACACCAAATCATATTCTAAAGATATATACTTATATAGGTGAAAAATTATGGAAAAAAAGCCAAAAAATAAAATAAAGTAATCTTGCTCAATTTCTTAATCTCACACACTGGTTTAAGAAAAATTCATGATGAATGTCTAGGATACTAAACATATTACCATGCACTTATTTATTGTTCATTAAAAAGCTAACCATTCATCTGCTTCTATGACAATCTGCTGAAACAAAATAAGTGATGTGCATGGCCTGTAGAATCAGACGACTCTGAAGGGCATGCAGGAAGAACTCTTTGAAGGACCAAATGGAACAAGCTCAAAGTTTACCCAGAGCACAGACCACTTGTTCTGAAATATACTGTAGTATATTCTTATGCTCTCATGAAGTCTATGAATTTCATTTCATAATTTTTCTCTCCATTCACACATTTTTTTTTCATTTGAAAACGGCATGTGTGAGCAACGCATATTCACAGCTGAAATTGTTTTCTTCACATCTTAGAAAGATGATGAAAAGTTCACATTCATCTTCCTTCCCTAAACTCAAAGCAGATGGTTAGGCTGACTGCAAAATCACCTAGTCAGTCTGTTGTTAGGTAGCCTCTGATACCATGGGATGCAGTCATTTTCAGGCCTCTTTTCTTCACCCTATAAATGGAATCCAATGTTTTCAAGACTTTATGGTTTATATCCTCTTTTACACTCTTGATCCGTGAACTGCCAAGCAGTTTTTGCTACCACATTCCTCCCTACTGGTTTTTCACCTCTGTCCTCATGAATAAAGATGGTAGGACCTGTTATTTCATTCTCCTTTTCTACCCATCCTTACACCTATTGACAGAGTTGAGGTAGCTTACTAGCTGGTAAGAATCTGGGTTTCCAAACCATATGCATTGCTAATTTATTTGGAGAGGAGGAGGGTTATATATAAACCCTTCCGGAAAGTCTCCTAGCCTCCCAACCATGGAATAAGTCTGAAATCTAAGAGCATATTCCTTGTTAAATCTTACACTTCTTTAACTTAAACCTCTCCCTCTTGACTTGAAAATTAGCAGTACTTGAAATCATTTTCTAAAAAGAAGGAAAACGGTAAGTGGCAGCAAAAAGAAGAAAACAATTTACAACTGCTGCTGTTACCTCATAGTCATTAAGAGAGACCAATATGTTTACATTGGAAAGATGGAGGTATATTTCATTCTAGTTCATATTGCTGAGTATTTTCTTTCTGAACAACACGATTCAATAGAAAGTGAATAAAATAAAATCAGAAACTCAATTCTTCATTCTTGAGAACAGTAATATTTATTCTACAGAGAAAAATCTCTGTTTTATCAAGAGAAAAAAATCCATTACTGCATGTGCCAATGGTTAGTTCCTGTGTCGATAACATATTATCATTGTTTGAATCTAAATTTTAGAGGAAAATCAGTGACGGAACCTGATAAAAATTAGTTCACAAAACTAAGCTATTGTTTAATAAGAACTAACCTGTGATCATTGGAAAAATCTTATGAAGTATGGTCTCTAAGATCTTATTTCTTTAAAACAGATTTTGAAATCCAGATCAAATTTAGTTTCCCCACAATACTAAATTCTATTCCTGAAGAGCCTCTTTTATTTCTCTCAACAGTTGAAAATCAAAGAAGCTAGGCACAATGGCAGTGCCCAACTAGATCATGGGCATATTTAAAGCTTTTCCCTTAATTTTTGTCTACTTGGAAAATCTATGACAAACAGAAATTAAAGATTTCTACCTGTCACTTTTTATATCAACAACACATTATTTACATAAGGCCACTAAATCAGTATCCAAGCTGCACAGAGAACATCATTCTTGATGTAAGATGATACTACTTAGATGAATGAAATGACATATGATTTGAATCTTGTTTTAAGTCTAACTTGAAAAATATGTTTCTCCCCTCTAGCTGTTGTGTAAACAGTTACATGTCCTTCTTGCTCTAGCTTCATTTGCTAATGGAAATTTATCTTGGATGTGTCACAGCAAAATAAATAATTATATTTTTAGACACATCACATTTTTTCCTATCTGAATGTGAGTTTCTTAGTTGTTTACAATGTTGTATTTTCCTTGACTTTCTTTCACTTTGCTGCTTTTCATATTTTATTCTGGCTTTACTTTTACTTAATTTAATGAGTTTTAACTGTGACAAATAAGAAGACATTTTTCTAAAGCATTGTCTATAAAAAAACTTATGATATTCTTTCCTTGTATTAGTCTATAGGACTGTAGGTCCTTGTATTAGTCTATAGGTTTGTAAGTCCAGAAACTACAACACCTTTATCCAGAATCAGAATGAGACACTCATTTGTTTGAAAGTTGGTTTGGACAAATTATTTAACCTATCTGTGGTTCATTATATGCATCTACTAAACATTATACTCATCTATCAGACTCATCTATCCCCCATAGAATCATTGTGAGGCTTAAATGAGATATTGTAAGGGAAGTACTTACAGCTGTTTGGAAACAGAGTAAGCACACGATAAATTTTGTAAATACTAATGTTGATATGTTTTACCAACAAATTACCCTGTATGGAAAAAAAACCAAACTGTGGTTTTCCACAAACTAATAGTATTTTCACTACTAGCCACATGTTCTTTAAAAGCAGTAGCTCCCAAGAAACTGACCAACATGTCTTGCATAAAATACATATTCAATTTCTACTCTATACATTGAATGAATCCCTCTTAATCTAAGATGGGTTGAATTTAAAGCAATACAGTATATGAAATTAGGAGCACTATCCATGCCTGACTAGCTTTTCAAAATGTATGTTATCTGATCTAAAATATTTTGCTCTGTTCCGGATTTCCTTCTACCTCCTTTGGGACAAACATAAGGAAGAGGCTGATGTTTGTTTAATGTCACACAGCACAGACACATTGGAAAGGTTGGAGGGTGGTTTGTTCCAAATAACATCAAACTGCCGTAAACACTTACCCTAGGTAAGCACAACCTAAATGCATATTCAAAATTACCTAGGTACATTGAAATCAGACTGAGGAAGAGATTAACAAGTTTTTTAAAAAGTAGGCCACTTGCATCATTCAGTGAGGAATTATCCTTTTCATGTATGTCAAAGGCAAGCATTTAACTATCATCAAAGCATATGTGCTCAATACAAAATTAATTGTGAATAGAAAGAAAGCAAAGGATTAGATGAAACAGAGCAGAGCCATGATGAGTCCTGCCAGGGCCCCAACACTGAGACACAAACACATTTAGAGTTTTAGCTGTACAGACAGCACCTGTTCCTCACAGTAACATGGGGATTGCTCATAAAACTACCATGGAAGCTCCACAAATGGTGAGGGCTTGACGAAGTTCAAAATTCAATTTTTTTCCATCATGAACCCTGGTTTTTCTTCAATAGACACCTCTTCCTTGGACTTATATGATTTTGATATAATCCGTATGGTTTAAAATTGTTTCAACAATATGATTTTAAAACCAAATCAAACATTTACAATGACACTAGAGAAAAAACTGACATTTAGTTACTTAAAAAAATACATATACATATGTGTGTGAGCTCCATATCCCAAAACTATGCTAAATTCAAAGTAATATCTAAATCTACTTGACCTTGAACCTTTGCATTTAATCAGCTAAATAATTTAGATATGTGAATACTCCATTTTAATATAGTCACTTACGGATTTTGTGTCCCATAGTTTTGTTCAAAATAGCATTGAGGGAGTTGATTGAAGTTCACAAAATATAGAACACTATGAAAAAACCCCAACACGTGACTTAAATCCAGATAAGGGTTCAGTTTCTACCTTCATAGAAAAAGAGCTTGTCTTGTCAGGGACAGAACATAGGAAGGTGTGGACAGCAGTGGCGAACAAGCAAGCTTTGGTTAGACTAAAAAGACCATCCTTTTCTCCTTTAGGTGGTATCTGCTCTGATTTATACTGCATAATGGTGGACCATTAGTAACAATTCTAATATTTATGATTGTATAATCACCCTGTAAGCTCTAAACTTATTCTACAGAAATCTCCAACTCTACTCATATTACCCCACTGAGATGTTCCCATGAGGAAGGCAAAAAGAAATATAAACAGCAAAAAAACCATTATATATAATAGCTATAATACTTTTGGGGTGCTTACTACGTCCCACGTTCGACCGTGCCTACACACATACTCATTTAATCTTCCTGATAACCAACAGAGGCAGGTATGGTAATTATTATTCTCACGCCACATATAATAAGATTGAAGAACTCTGAAGTAAAGGGACAATGGTGCGGGAGAAGCAGAGTGAAGGAAATCCCAAGAAGATAGCTATATGGCAGTCCCAGAGAGAAACCAGTTCTAAGTGGAGCAGACGGCTGGATGATTCCCGAAGTGCGGGAGGCAAGAGGAGAAAAAGGACAGAAGAAAGGAAGAAAATAAGGGAAAGAGGAAATAAAAAGAGAAAGAAAAAGAAAGAGAAAGAAAGTAGGAAGGAGGACCTGAGACAAACATTCATTCCAAGAAAACCAAAAAATAAGACAAAAAGATAATACCATAGTTCACTTAGCAGTTCAGCAGTGAATAACATTTATATAGTCAAAGCATGTTAATCTTGAATATTAATATAACCCCAAATTTTAATATAATTCTCTTGGAAGCATAAAGAAGTTTCATAACAGGGCAAAAGTCTTCTATAGTAGAATACAAATTCTAATTTTAAAAAAAGCAAAACACAGCAGTCTAAGCCTGCTATTTACAAATATAGAAGTAAATAACAGAAAACAAAAATCTAAAATGTTGAAAATGGTTGCCTTTCAAGAGTGGGGATGGAGTGTGTGCCGGAGGGTAGGACAGTATTGAGGACTGCTATTACTTTTTCACAAACCTTGGGAAGTCTGTGGCTTTTTAAATAGCATGCCTTGATTACTTTTATAAAGTCAAGATTAAACGCGAAAATATAAATAATAATCAGCGAATGAAACAAATACTACACACAATTAAACCAGAGTCAAATAACAACTCATTTCTCATTTGTTTTTCTTTGTGCGGAGGACTATCTGTTAGTAACTAGATCTGGCTTATTCACATTTGTTGTTAAATAAGCTATACGTTAAGTAAAATGAAACAGAAATAAAAGCACAATCCTATGAAAGCGCATACCCAGGCCATTCAACCCAGACAGGTGGCCAAGCAGAAATCTGACACAGAGCAGGCCCCTCAAGTCATTTCTGAATCTCTAAAAATAAAGTCACCTTACACTGTTTCTGTCTCGTAGGAGAGCTCGATAATTTTGATTTCCCTTCCCTTTCCTTCCTTCTTCAAACCTAACAATTGTATGAGTCAAATTAAAGTATTAGAAAAGTGTAAAAACTTAATAGTGACACAGGAATGCAACAAACATGTAAATCATATTTAAAAACAAAATAGGCTGGCCATATCTAGGCAGTGCTTCATCTCAACTGTACCTCGGTGGTGAAATAGGCAGATTTTCCAGTCGGAACAAAGCAAGTCTAAGGATGCCCACAGCAACGAGACTGAAAAAAGCAGTGAGAAGTTGGAAGATAAATGAAACCAAGCTTGGAATTTCTTCGTTTGCCTTAGAAAAATACATTGATCTTTTTTAATGCTCAGAAACCAAGCATTAAGGGGCAGCGTGGTAGATGTTTTCATGGAAATCCTTCTTCAGGGACAGCAAGTGAGTTAATTCGGGGACGAGGTCCAGAAGGATCAGAGGATCTCAACAGAGAGAAGGTGCTGGAGGAAAGGGCGGGGAAGGGATACTGCATGCTTAAAAGAGGGTACAGAACCTCTCAGGTGATGAAGGCATGAGGGAACTGGAAGATTGTGAGGTGTGGCAGGGGCCATAAGACCACTGCCCTCTCACCTGTGGCAGAATATTCGGCAGCAGAACATGTCTTCTGCCCGGGTAAATGACTGATGCATGCATTCTATGGGGTAACATCATCCCCCAGGGTGTAAAAGTGGGTTCCTAGAGGATAGAAAGCATTTTGGATTTTGCAGTGCTTTCTGACTCTCTAAGTGGCTGCATTATATAAGCAGATGTATGGTATATGCGTGATATTAAAATTTCACAGAGTGTAGAGGCAATTAGGAAACGATGTCTAAAAGGCTCCTTAGTGGGATGATGTGGAAAATTCAGTTGAGAAACACTGGATTAAATGTAAGAGGAAGAGGAAAAATTAGGGTTGGAGGACTGTAAATTGTAAATTGATACAAATTGAGAAGGATTCCACAATTCTGGAAGCATGAGAGCACTCTGTGATTGAAAGCCGTTTAAAAAAAAAAAATGATAACAGACAACTCAATGCTGTACAACAAAATGTTCCTTAAAATGATAGAAGAGAATACTTGATACCAAGTCAAAACTGCTCTAGTATCTTGATAATGGATTTTAACAGAAAATATTCTTTATTCAGTGAACTCCTTGTTACCAGCCCCAAACATGCCATTACCTTTTATAGATCAATAATTGAGGCTCATGACAATACCAAATTCTATTCGACCACAGACTTCCATGTGATCCTAGTTAATTATCTTCCTAAATTACTAAATACCTGCTTAGAAGTCACACCTATACAAATATTGTTTTCTGCATCGATTCCGAGCTGAAAGGTTTCAAATAGACATGGGAGATGAAAAGTATTAAGATGAGAAAAACTCAGGCCCAGTTGAGAGGTCTTGTGCCCTGCCCAAACAGTTCATACACCTGAGTGTGGAGGGGACAGGGGACATAGTGGTCTCAGGGTTCAAAGAAACAATGTCTCCAGTGAGAATCTTCTACCTGATCAACATCAGAACAAAATGTATTAAGGATATTGATCCTCTCACTATTACGCCCACATTAGAATCTTTCAAACCAGATTATTTATTTTATAATATATGTAAAGCTACTTCTCAACAGCAAGAAGAATTCATTGGTCCGCTTAAGACCTTCCAACTTAAGTCTCAGAAGAGCAGGATCCTGCCTTCTTTATCACCCTATCTCAGTAGGAAGCAGCATCCTAACACTGGCAGCTGCTCAATCAATATCTGTTTGATGAATTAAAAAACAAAAACTAGAGTATCTTCAAGCATGTACAGCAGCAATATTTTAAGAATTAGATTCTAATGTGAAAAATCTAATAGAGTATACCATTTGGTTATTTAAGAATGTCTCAGAATAACTGAACCACTAGGAATAATATTCCAGAAACCAGCCAAGTAATGTAAATATTAAGTGACTTATAGCCCATCAAGAGCATCCTGGAACACTCTTGGTTGCCTATCACATACTACATAGTGGCTCGTGGTAGGTACTCAGCTGGTGATTTCCTCAGGTATGCCACAAAATTCCAAATTCAGAAAAGCCCAGCTCCACTTTCCTCTTACAATTTATGATCTAAGAATGTCTTTACTGGCTTTTCAATGCATATGCATACAGTGAGGTAAATGAACATTTGCATAAATAACATTTTTTAAAATTAGACCAGATGCAGTGTCTCATGCCTGTAATCCCAGCACTCTGGGAGGCTGCTGCAGAAGGATTGCTTGAGGCCAGGAGTCTGAGATAAAAATTTTAAAAATTAGAATCTAACAAGCTAGTTTTCTCTTATAGAAAAATAGCATTATTGGAAACAAAGATAGGCATAGTCAAGAACATTTGACAGGTTGTGCTCATTTATTTCATTGTCCTTCAGGTGTACTATGCTATCATTTATTGTAAATTATGGTATTAGTGATGAATTGAATGTGGCTGCTCAAAAGAAAAGGACCCAGGTGAAAACAATATGAGGGTGGGTTTGTCAGTTTTCCTTTCTGCAATAAGAAAAATAAAAGTGACCTGGAGAATTCATCCGTTCATTCAGTTAACATCTGTTTAAAATCCTGTCCTGGGTCAGATAGTGTTTTAGGAATTAAAGATTTAGCAACTAAAACAAAATATAAAATGCATATAAAATAAAAACAAAATTAAAACGTCTGTGTGTGTGTGTGTGTGTGTGTCCTTGGTCTCACAGATCTCATAGAGCTCTTATAGAAGTGTGTGTTCATAGACAATAAGTGAAAACGTAAATATATATATATATATTACGTCAGGCGGTGACAGATGCTATGAAGAAAAGGACAGCAGGCTTAGAAGCTGGTGAATGACAGAAGTGCTGCACGCTACTTACATGAAGTGATCACAAAATGCAGCTTGATCAGATGGCATTTGAGGACAGCTCTAACAGAATTAAAAAGCAAACCATATAGATTTCCGGAAAAAGAGAGTCCCAAATATATAATAGTAAGTGCAAAGGCTCTGAGATGGAGTGTTCTCCGTATAGACAAAATAACAACAACAACAAACAGCAAGAAGTCTTCACCTGTAAGGTAAGTTGTGCCTAAATATTCTACTCTGCATCTCCATCTATTTAAAACTTACTGGTCCCTTAAAGTATCTCTCAAGTAAAATCCCTTAAAAGAAGAAGCGCTTGGTATGGCTCCAAAAAGATTTGGCTTCTTCAATCCCTGAATCCCAAGAACAACTTGGCTCAGAGAACTCTATTTTACAAGTTAACATATTTGCAGATTATAAACACACATCTAGGTTCAAAACTTCGTTACAATTTTTTATAGCCCCTCCTAAACCTAGCTGCCTTATAGTGATCTTGGCCAAGCTGCTTAGGAAGTCCACAGCAGCATTTGCAATTGGTACGGGCTTTGCAGAAATTTTTTTAAAGAGTCAGTAGAGGCACTGCTTCTTTATGCCTTAGTCTCGGAAAACACGCAATATGGCGCACCCTCAGTCTTCCAAAAGACACGCTGAGTTATTTATTTGTTGCAAGGGGAATGGGTGAACTCCTCACTAGTGGGATTTGGGCCAGCTTTTAGTGCTATAATGGTGACAATGTTAATCTTGGCCTATGCATATGACTTGACCAGGATAACTCTGGTTTATACTTCATGTTCTTTGGACTCCTGTAACTGATGGTAGAGCAAGTGAAGGAATCAGCCTGAGATTATCTAGTTTCTTTGTTTCTTCTGTCACCACAGAAAGATGAAATATTTGTTTCTCACACAACTGGAAAAGTAGCACACTCCCTGGAGCTACCAGGGCATTCATCTATATCTGAATTTGAAAGCCCTATTTTACCTTTTTCACAGAAACAGAACAGTGGTCAAAATATGCTGGGGTGTCTCTGATAACTTCAAAAATACATGTGACTTTCAAAAGGGCTTCATTTAGACCTCCATACAGAGCAGGTATCCAAATTGAAAACCAAATGCTAAGTGAGTAAAACCATTGTCAAATTTAAAACATGGAGTCCACAGAACATAACAGCTACTCCTATCTCTCACTTATAAAAACTAACAACTTTTTTTTCATATCAACTGGCACATTTTGGACCTTTCAAAATCCGACGCACTCATTGGACACACAAATGCCGGTGTCTGCCATCTAGTGGCAACAATCAGTATCAACAAGTTTTTGTTTGTTTTTTTCCCCAAGAATAACTTCATCTAAGCCCCCCTTTGCTGGGGACGGTGGGGAAGTAAGGACTAAGGAAAGTCCCACATCCAACTGGACACACTATCCTAATACACCCATCTCTGATCTTGACACGAAGTACAGGCAGGCTGGTTTAGTGATCCCCTTTCAAGTCCTGTGGATTTTCACAAGGATATAAATTCCTTGAAGATGGTGTCTTTTCCTGCTTATTCATCCCTTTGTCCCTAGCACTTAGAATCTTGCCTGATACAATTCAGGAATTTAATAAATTTAGTGAGCAAGTGAATGGCCAGTAGGAGAGCTGGAAATAGACAAGACTTTAGGCGACTTGGCTTCAGGGTCTTTGCGGATAAAGGGATTTGTAAAGTTCTAGCAAATGGAATGATGAATTTTTTTTTTAAGTTAGTATACGACTTTACATTAAATTTGTGAAAAAGCATTAGTTGCTTATGATTTTTACAATTTACTCATTTATAGAAGACCTTTATAAAATGCCCCTTAATACATAGATGGGCGAAACTAGACCTTGTCCACTTTTTAGAACATTCATGATAATCAAACTATTATGCACACCAGCAGTAGTTCTAGAGTATTTTGCCTTTGCTTTTTTGGCATCCTGCTGATATCAATAATATATGTGATGTACTTGCTTACAAATATAACCCCTAATTATAGCATTATACCCATGCAAAAAATATGGTCTGACAGTCATCTCCCTGATGTAACTCAAGAAACACACAAAAAATGTTAAGAACCACCTATATTTGAGATAACAGTTTGTATTTTTATAGCACTCTGTGAACATTGCTAACCCTATTTTCCCCCCAAGATATATTTAGTTACAACAGGGTACGTTTGAGGAAAACAGTTTCATCTTGATTCTCCAAATGAGATCTAAGTTCTCACTCCATTGTGTTTAAATTCCAGTGGGAAAAAGCGCCCCACCCTATGCAAAGCCTGAGAAACACCCCAAGTTCAAGATTATTAATCTTGCCAGAAAAAAATGGTCTAAGATAATACTCTCCTTGCCAATTCAGGCTATTAATCTACTTTGAAAAAAAATAGAAAATGTTTCTCTCACTCCCCTTTCTCTCTCTCTCTCTGCCTCCCTCTGAATTTTCAATTTGTGGGTCTTAAAATTTAGCAAAAAGAAAAGTATCAAATGAATTACAGTACTTATTTAGAATGAGGATTAACAGACCTGTCCACATTTTGATTCAGCTGTTCTGGTTTCAATCTTCAGCACTGCATTTTTAGCATCCATCCCATATGATTCTGGTGCATATGATCCTGGTACATGGCTTTAAAAACATTATCCCAAATCCCTGTGATTGAATTTTTCCAGTGGTTACCAAAAACCTTCAGACAACCTGACCACTTGTGACTGACAACCAATAACTACTTGAAAAATACTGGCCATTAGAATCAGTTTGTGAGAGGAACCATAGTTGGGAAGCTGTCTAAAAACACCACAACTCTCAAAATGTGAGGGTCACCAGGTAACCATTATATTTACACAACGCTCTAGACAAGAGAAGTTCTAAATCTCAACTGGAGAAATTCCATTATGTTCTGTGTATCACTCATCAGGAACTGCTTACTATTTACTAACATATAAAAATTTTGCCATTATCAAGATATATTGAAAATGTCTAAACCTCAGTTTTTTTTTCTCCCCCCAAAAGAACCGTAACAGGGAACTCACTCAACAACAAATACTTAATGAAAGTGTATTATGCGCCAAGTAGGCCCTTGGGATTTATCAGTGAATAAAACATAAAAATCTCTGCCTGCACAGGGACCTAAAGCCTCATTCAATTTCGTGAGCTTCTACAAGTGTAAAGGTTCTGGGCATAAATAAATAATCAATGGCTCCTGATGAAAAGCTCAGAATTTAATGCAAAAAATCGTTATTTACATAATGTATTCTAGTGCACACAAGTATGGTAAATGTTGTCATAGGTGTGAGAATAATGCACTAAAGGAGCAAGAAGACTAAAAAATTTCCAGTTGGTTCTCCATTTCCATGAGTTCCACATCCAAGGATTTGCCCACCCCCCAAATCAAAAAGATTTGGGGAAAAAAACCCATACATTTTCAAAAAGCAAAACTGAATTTTTCTTGTACCCAGTACTATGTTGAATCCACATGAATGGAGTCGTGTAAGTATTATAAGCCAGCTAGAGCTCAATCTAAAGCATAAGAGAGGATGTGCCTGGATTTTGTGCAAATACTATGCCATTTATTAACAGAGAGTTGAGCATTCTTGGATTTTGGTATTCACTAGGGGTCCTGGAACGAATTCCCCAGAATCCTGAGAGATGAATGTATTTTCTGGGGGGAATGTGGGCCTCCTGATATTTTTAGGACTGCTGCAGCCAAGCTGCAGCCAATTTCAGGAAGTGTGAAGGTTTCCACAGAAACCTAGAGGTGGGAGAATGGAGGCAGATTCAAAGAACCTCAAGCAGGCTGACCCGGCTCTCCCACAGCAAAGACAGGAAAGGAAGAGATAATAAAAAGGTATGTAGAGGTAAAACTGTGGATCCCATTATAGAACAGGTGAAATCCAAAAGATACTGGAAGGAGGGATACAAGTTAGAGGCTATTTGAGCCTTGTAGGGGGGAGATGATGGGAAAGACCTTTATCAAGGAAGTAGTCGTGGGAATAGGAGGGAAGGAATTAAAGGGATATTGTTTAGAAAAATTCAATAGGACTTGGGAACTGCATGCAAAAAAGTACAAGTACCAAGAGGGGGAAAAAAGTTCAGAAGGATTCAAGTCTGAGCTCCTAGGAAGACTATAAAGCAATCAATGGATATATGGAAGATAAGAAGAATGGCATATTTTGAAGAAAGATGATGGGTTTCAATGTCCAAATGAACTTAGAGGTGTCTGATTGATATTCTTTACAGAAATGTCTAACAGAGGTCCAGAAATGGATATCTGGCACTCAGGAAGAGGTAGGAGATTAGAGATCTGTTTCTACTGATATTGGAGGCCATAAATGCAGTTGAGAACATCACATGTAGAGTTAGAAAAGTGGCCAGCTGATCCTCAGGAAGTGACTCAGCATGCAAATATACAGAAGCAGAGACATGGAGTCAAAAGATCCAGGCTTATTAATTTGGTGGCTTTAAGGGTCTCAATTCCTCAAATATAAGAGGCCCAAGTTAGATCATCCCCAGATCCCTTTAATGTCTAAATCTGATAATATTACAAAGGCTTTATATTTAAAGTAAAGAAAGAGGGATGGCCGATGGAAACTGAAAACAAGCAATCAAAGGGTTGAGGACAGCATAAGAAGTCAGCATCTTGACTGCCAAGGAATGAGAAGAACTAAAACCGGGAAGTGGGGGAAATACTGCGGAGACATCAAGCTGGATGACAACATGGTGTGAAGTTTAACTTTGGCAATAAGTGTGTTAATGCATAACATCAGGTGATCAGTTCCAAAGAGTGATAAAGGTCCATATTTCACGGAACTCCTACACACACACACACACACACACACACACACACACACACACACGACAGAAGAGGTAAAAGTCAGAGGGAAGGGAACTGAACTGTGGGAGTATGAGAAGACAAAATGCAGAATGACAACCTGAAAAATTTGAAGACTAAGAAAAAGTGTTTTGAGAAAACTAAAGCCAAACATATCACGGTCGGAGGAAAATATCCTACAGAGAAGGAAGTGTGGGAAATGCAAGTGGGAGGTAGAAGTTGTGAGGGTAAAAGAGGAAAGTGCTGTTGGGTCCGGATTTCTGTGACTGATGAAGTTGGAGTGTGGCCACAGACGGCCTCCCCTGGCACAGCCTTCCCACCCAGGTGTCAGTTTCTTTATTTAGTCTGGTCTGACTTTGTGGCCATCCATGCTGGTCAGTGTTCTATCCATGGTTTAACAGGTCTGAGCTTGTCTCCCTAAGACTGTGGAGATATTTCAATCCCTCCAAGAATTTACTTCCCAATTTTCTCTGTAAGTCTTGACCTCTGGGTGGTGGTGGCTTTGTTTTTTGTTTTTGCCTGGTTCCTTGCTTCAGATGAGAAAGATGTATGTACATATGAGGTAAAAGGCAAGCTAGCAATACCTGGATTCATTGACCTTCCCTGACATTATTAGCTGTCTAAACTGGGTTCCGGGAGAATTCCTTAACGCAGTTTATTTCTCTTTCCATCCATATATATGTAATACACATTATCTCTCTCTATATATAATACATATTTTAGGAGATGTTATCTATGTATTATTTTTTGAAGATTAATTGAATTATGGTAGCAATATGCAGTACAGTGTTTGTACAACCATGCTTCCACCATTTTATTTGACTGTCCAGCCTGACGCATGGTGACACTAGCATTCATTTGATTGATGTCATCTTTGTGTGACTGTCATACTTAAAATATGTATACTTTTTTTGGTATGTATAAATATAATAACAAATTCTAATTAAAGATGATTGCTGACTGCATTGTACTGACATTAAAAACAGACACAGACCAAAGAAATAGAGAGTCCAGAAATAAATCCTTGTTTTATGGTTAACTGATCTTCAACAAAGATGTCAAAAACACACAATGGAGAAAAGACAGTCTCTTCAATAAATGCCATTGAGACGACAATATCCACATGCAGAAGAATGAAACTGAATGCTTATCTCACACTAAATGCAAAAATCAAAATTAATTAAAGATAATCTTAAGGCCTAGAACTATGAAACTACTATAAGAAAACATTGAGAAAATGCTTTAAGACATTTCTGGGCAAAAACTTTTGGGTAAGACCTCAAAAGCATCGGCAACAAAAGCAAAAATAGACAAAGGGATTATATCAAGCCAAAACGTGTCTGCACAGCAAAAGAAACAATTAACAAAGTGAAGCAACAATGTACAGTTTGAGAGGAAATATTTGTCGATTGTCTATCAACAAAGGATTACTATACAAACTATATAAGGACCTCAAACAACTCAATAGCAAAAAAATCTAATAATCTGATTTTAATATGAGCAAAATAGCTGAATAGATATTTCTCAAAAGGAGACATACAAATGACCAACAGGTAAATGAAATATGCTCACCATCACCAATAATCAAGGAAATGCAATTTAAAACCACAATGAGATGACATCTTATATCTGTTAGAATAGCTATTATCAAAAACATGAAAGATAAACAAGTATTGACAAAGATGTGGAGAAAAAGGGAACCCATGTACACTGTTGGTGGAAATGTAAATTAGTATTGCCATTATGGAAAATGTTGTGAAGGTTCCTCAAAAATTAAAAATAAAACTACCATATTATCCAGCAATTCCACCACTGGGTATATATCCAAAGGAACTAAAATTAGTATGTCAGAGAGATACCTGCATTCCCAGGTTAATTGCAGCACCATTCACAATAGCCAAGATACGGAATCAAACTAACTGTCCATCAACAGATAAAGAAAATGTGGTATATATGCACAATGGATACTATTCAATCTTAAAAAAAGAAGAAAATTATCCATTTGCCACAAAATGAATAGTCCTGAAAGACATTATGTTAAGTGAAAAAAAGCTAGGCATAGAAAGACAAATATTGCATGTTCTCACTCGTGGATGTAATCTAAAAAAAGTAGAACGCATAGAAGCAGAAAGTAGAATGGTTTTTACTGGGGCTCAGAGGGAGGAGTGGTGACTGGGAAGATGTTGGTCAAAGGGTACAATATTTCAGTTAGACAAGATGAATAAATTAGCGAGAGCTATTGTATAGCACAGTGACTATGGTTAATAATAATGAATACGGCTAAGATCAGATTTAAAATGGCCTCACAGCAAAAAAAAAAGTATGTGTGTCTCATGATGAATATGTTAAATAGCTTGACTGAACTACTTCATAATGTATATATAGCAAAACATCACATTGTACATATAAACAATTTTAATTACCAGCTATACACCAAAAAAAGATGATTATTATCAATTCAACGA
Organism: Tarsius wallacei; assembly: GCA_963574415.1. NCBI lineage: Eukaryota > Metazoa > Chordata > Mammalia > Primates > Tarsiidae > Tarsius > Tarsius wallacei. Next base: position 32,023 of record CAUYQG010024128.1, on the reverse strand, counting down.
GGTAGTGTCTGAAAATAACAAAATTTTTAAAGTAGTCATCATCAACATCATCATCACCATCATTACTTGTTCTTTGTTCAGGATATCCGGCGTCGGTGGATAAATTACTTCCTTTGTCCATAGTGGTTGCTGGAGTTTTCAGGACTCCAAAGAGACCTTGTTCCCAACACATTGTTCTTTTCTCTTTTAATCTGCTTTAAAAGTATTCACTTCATTTCTTTTTATTTTTTCTTACCTTAATATCTGGGTATATTTTCACAAGTACCATTATAAACTATATATTTCCACGTTATATCCTGCCTACTTCCCAAGGAGAATCTGAGAGTCCTTATAACTGAAAGGTTAAAAAATATTAGAGAAAAGAGGAAAGTAATATACCCCAGGCAAAACTGGCTATCATAATTGAATGTTATTTTTTGGTCTGAGTTTCCCAGCAGCCAGTGCAAAAACAGAAATAAAGATGGCTTAACGTGATTATATAATTGCTTTCATTATTCCAAAAGAGGTTCAATTTTCACTGGTCCTAAATTCTAATAGAAACATGATACCATAAGGAAGAATATTAATTACACCAATGAACACATTTCTCAGGGGTTTGATAGAAGATGTCAAAATATTCTTTATGTAGTCTCACTAAGCCCAAATGCAGATGTCTCATTCTGTTTCAAAGCTGTATAGTCCTCTATTGTCTAACATTCTGCTTTTAATTCTCCATAAGACACAGCCTGTTTTGCTGACAACTCTAAGTTACCCAAATATACTCCTGCCCTTTCTCTACCCAGGAAAATAATCTTCCAGAGTCCCATCAGAGAACTGATTTCTTATTATTTTTAAAGATGTGGGGTACAATTTAGGGTTAGGGATACAAATGTTCATTATGCAGATACCCTTGTTGATGAGGGTATCTCCCTCCCCTGGCATTTTCCCTCAACTGACAGTCCCATCCCCCTTCCCCTGGCAGTTTGCCACTACTGCCAATCCCTTGCTTATAGTATTATGAATTGTTCAAGGTCCGCTTATGAATGAGAACATATAGTACTCTGCTCTGTTTCTGTGACAGATTACTGAGTATGATCGACTCTAAATCCATCCAAGTTGCTGTGAAGTCCATATGTTTGTCCTTCTTTATGGCTGCACAATATTCCCTTGTATATATGTACCACATTTTTTTTTTTTATCCAGTCCAGCTTTGATAGGCAGCATGGTTGGTTCCATGTTTTTGCTATTGTAAATAGTGCTGCAATAAAAATGCATGTGCAGGTTTCTTTTTTGTAGAATAATTTCAGTTCCTCTGGGTATATTCCCAGTAGGGGAATGGCTGGGTCACATAGAAGGTAAATTTCTAGTTCTTTCAGAAATTTCCACACTGTTTTCAATAGAGGTTGAACTAGTTTGCATTCTCACCAGCTGTTTGGAAACATTCCCTTTTCTCCACTTCCTCACCAGTATCTGTTGTTGTTTGTTTTATTAACGATGGCCATTCTTATTGGGGTTAGGTGGTATCTCAATGTGATTTTGATTTGCATTTCCCTGATGATTAGTGAGGCTGAACACTTTTTCATGTGTCTGCTGGCTGCCCATATATCTGCGTTTGATTTCTTTATTTTGTGATTTGGCTTATGGTGTGGTTGGTGTCTTATAATTTACACTATTTGTCTGGTTTTGAACCTACTTTAGTTGTATTTTAAAATCTGTATACTCTGCTTAGTCTTCTATTCTCTGATGAACAACTGCAGAAAGTATCTTCTAAAGATTAGAACATTTGCGTATTTATATAACTTTCCCTGTTTTCCCTTCACATCTTATAATTTTGTGCATTATATCTTCAGTTTTATTAGTTATATCATCTTGTCTCAAATGTCAAATTAAACACTTAAATCTCTGTTGTATCCCTCTTAAAAATAAAAAAAAAGCGATGCACTTATAGTTCATCATAACGTCTTCTATCACTATATTTGTTGTTTTTATTTTGTGGTATAATATATGTATCCATAATTTTAGGATTGTTTAATTTTCTTTCTTTTATTTTTTTTTTTGAGTTGGAGTCTCACTCCGTCGTCCAGACTGGAGTGCAGTGGCCGCTTCCCTCACAGCCTTCCAAGTAGCTGGAACTACAGGCGCGTGCTACCATGCCCAGCTAATTTTTTTATTTATTGTATAGATGAGGTCTCACCAAGTCTCAAACCCGCAGGCTCAGGCAATCCACTCACCTCAGCTTCCCAAGGCGTGGGGTTACAGGCTGAGCCACCGAGCCTGGCTTTTGAAGTGCTTTTTTGTTTCAACATGACAGCCCTTGTTCTAGTTGAGAACAGCCACATTATATCTCCTTTGGCTTGCTTACATTCCAATGCTTGAGAAAGTTTGATCTATTTTCTAAACTTAAAATAACATCTTCATGTACTTCAGTTTTTAATCTTTAAACAGCTTGTAAAACAGATACATGCAAATCAATCAGAGCAATATTTTTCGTTTATAGTATATTTCTGCTTTTTTAACACTCTCTCTATTTCATACAATGAAATTCATACATATAACCTATCTATACACATAATATCAAAAATCAATTAAGAAAATGCCCTGACTGTAATAATAATAAAAAAAAAATATAAAAGCCCATCAATTTGTGATCAAATGCATCCACTTCATGCAATGGAATTAATAGATATAACCAATCTATATGCCTAATTTTAAAAATAGTCAAGATAATGTTCTCATGCTAATGGAAAAACAACAAAAGCCCATACATTTGCAATAAAATGTATTTCTATATAAAAGTACTAAGGAATAACTGATCTAGAAAATACATTGAAGTGGTTAGCTATTGTCACCCACACACAGTATTACTGTGAGAGTGGCAGCCATAAATTAGTACAGATGGTAGTAGATATTAGAAATTCAAGTAGGGTGATAAGGTTTTTTCAATATGGTTAACAAATTTCCATAAATTTCTGGATAAAAAATATTTATTTGATTAATATAAAACATGAATTCCTGGAAAATCCAATTATTATTAAAATTGTGTACAAATATTTTGCACCAATTTGTAAAATGAAATCCAAATGTAGGCTTAGATATTTATAAATAAGTTTTACATTCACAGTAACATAGGCTTAGGCTTTTAGAAATTGTGCAAGTCATGGAACACTACTTCTTTGCATGGAACTGTTCTGTGCATTGGAAGATTTATAATATTCATCATTCACCACACACCTGCTAATGTCAGCTGTTCCAGCCAATTATTCTGAATATGACCCTAAAAATTGCCAAGATGCAGGCAAGACCAACTCCTTGAAAATCATTGGCCTAAAATAAATTTCTCCAGTCTACAAATGCACTCAATACCTTTCACCCAACCATATACTAGTATGTCAAGCATTTTGTCATCATAATTAATAAATTCAAGTAAATGCTAATATACAGTACTAAGATAAATGGCTATCAAGTTGAAGGTTATTCAGTGACAAGTACATCCATTGTGATAAAGTATCATAAAAGTAATAGTGGCCTACATATATTATTAACAACTTAAAAATATTCTGTATAGTCAAAGAAATATTTATGTTGAAAAAATGAATTGGACTAAAATATTTTATGAATGTATTACTAACTATATTACTATATAAATATGAATATTAAAATATACTTAAATTAGAAATAAACAAATTATATGATAGGAAGAAAAAACAGAAATCTATAGATAAAAGTCTATTCTTTGAAAATATACTCTAATTTTTAAATGTTACAGTTATCAGGGTTTTTTAATAATTTAGATTTTTACTGAAAATATATTCTAAGAATAGAAAAAACACTAAACATATTTTATATTTAATACCCTAAGTCCTAAGATTATGACACATATACTGTATAAACACTAGGTGCTCCATTATTATTGCTTGACTAAATACTCAACAAATGCATTTTAAAATTGAGGGACTATGCTCAAGATAAATGTCATCTTCTTAAAGGTTCTGTATAAAAGGCTCCATGAAATTCCAAGTCTTAGAAGATAATTTAAAAAGCATGCAAAAAGGTTAGAACTATAAAAAGCTATTTAAATATTATGAATTAAAATAAAAATCTGGCCTAGGTAGTACAAAATTATATAACATTCATAAAAATATTTTATTGTTTTAGATATGAAATTAAAGCATAAAAAGTCACAGAAACTGAAGCAATATTATAGTCATACATTCATTGACTTTAAACTCATAGCATATGTATTGGAAAAACACTACGTGGGAGATCATTGTGTATACATGAGCTAAGTTTCAACACATGCTATAGTTGAAACTTATTTATACAAGAGTGTGCTATTTAATGAGGTTTTAATAGAATTAAGTTTGGTATACGTATAAGTAATTCAATGGTATCTACTGTCGCATTGCTTAAATGAATGATTTTTGTATTATTACTATAAAGTTTGATGAAGCAAGGTTACTTTATTTTTCAGGACATAATAAAGAGGGAGAAAAATTCAGTGCATGTAAATGTGTTCAACAACATGATTCAGACACTATGAAAAACATGATTCCATAATGTCAAGACTAGCCAAAACCACACACTCGCATGCACATATACAATAAGCCACATTCAATTGAAATATAGCTGTTTACTTTTGACTTTGTGTTTTTGTTTGGAAAGTAAAAGGTAAGCACATACAACTTACTCGAAGGCAGATAATTTTGCAAGGTACAGCCAACATAAATAAATAAATACAAAACAAACTATTCACCTTGTTAATAAAAGTCCCTAGCATCATGCAATTACAATAGTCTTAGAATAAATAAATATTAGACTTCTTAGTTCAGAAATAATTTAAGCAAGCCCTGATTAAATTAGATTTATTGTGGCAAATTCACATAAGGCTGTATTTATACAAGCCTCCTGATTTTATGGAAATAAGGTTTGAAATAATACCTGATTTTCTTATGGACTTTTAGATTTTACACTTTGAAATAGAACTCTTGCATATAACTGAAAATCATGTTTTGGTTATATTTAGCATTACATAAAAAACGTAAATCTCCTGAAATAGCCTGTAAAACTGGATTAATTTAAAACTTTCAGAAAAAAGTCAGAAAACACATTTCTATAACCAAGCTACTTGTATGTTCAGATAGTGAAAATAACAGTTATTTTAAGTACTTAAAAAAAAAAACTTGCTTTCTAAATGAAATAGAACAACCATGACCCTGTAGAAGGCAGAAGGCCAAATACCACCCCTTAACTAACCAAAGCTATGGAAATGATGATAAGACCACCTTTTAGCTCATAAACTTGTGAATTGGAAGTCTGGCAGTTCTCCTGCAAAAGACAAAGAATTCAGAAAAAGACCACATCCCCTTCTTTCCTCCCATTAGGAGCCCAGAGATATCAATCAATCTCCAGAGTGGATTTACCTGGGCTCCACCCTATTTTTTTAGCATATCAGTCACTGTGAAGGTATGTCAGGTCTACTGTAAAGAGCAAAAGCTTGGTTTCCTCTGCCCTGGAATGTCTGTTTCTATTCTCCCTTCTTTCTTTAATAAACTTTGTTTGAAACTTTAAAAAATAAATAAATAAACAAGAAGAACAAGTATGAGTTGCTTTTTGAAGAGGATCTAAATTTAACTATGTATGGTACATTACCTGAGAACAGATATTAGATCTTATTTTTACAACATATTTAACAATGTCTTCCAATTAGAGAATATTCAACAAATGTTTGATATATATATATATATGAATGACTACATTTCATTTTGTTATAGTATTTCTGGTAGCAAGTAAGGATTGGTGATATAGTAGGCATAAATCTGAGGCTTCAAAAAGAGGTTGTAGTCATGAACATGTCACAGTCTGGGCCTGATGTTAAGAAATTGTGATCCCATAATTATCAAAAGCTGTACTTAAGTCTTGAGTGACTAGATGGCTAATTAATTTTTTTTTGACTTATTAAAGGTTTTCAAGATTCCCAGAAAATGCTTTGTGGACTTTTTAGGGCACAGATGTGATAATACTTGGACTTATGTGAAATACTTCATTTATATTATGTACTTTAAGCTGCGCTCATGAAAAGTACGCTTCAATAAAAATAGTTTGTTATTTGTCAATCTTTTGTCTGTTAACATTATTATTAATATCTTCATTAGAAAAAATACTCTAATGTAATATTATTACTATGTTATCATTATTTTGCTTTAAAATTTGTACTTTGTGACTTTAAAAATGTTTTCATCCCTGACCCACAAAGGTATATTTCTACATTTCTTTCAATTATATCAACATTTCACTTTTTAACTTTTAAATCTCTAAATACATTTAGAGTCTGCTTCTGCATAAAGTGTGAGGTTGTAATCCAGTTTTATTTATGGTCTCATAATAAGCCATTTTCCCAGTTTACCAAAGAACTCTGTGTGTTCACATGAAATTATGGCCAAATTTCTCATATATCAAGACCCCATAGGTACATGGGTTATTCTCAGAGCTCCCTATTGGATCATTGTTTGTGCCTACACAGACTTTATCTGGATTTTGTAGTCTCCCATACAGGTGGTTCATAAAATCTCAGTCTTCCTTTTCAAAAATGACTTAGTGATTTATAAAACATTATTCTATTATATATATTTTAGAACATGTTAATTTGTTTATAAAATAACATTCAATATTTTTGTTATTGCATTAAATATGCAATAACAAAAATGCAAATTGATTTGGGAAGAATTGCTATCTTAGTCTACTTATAGTATAATATTTAAATCCATGGAATATATTTCAATTTATTCATTTTACAGTTTCACCATCGGTATATGAAAGACCAATTTATCCACCTTCTTGCCAAAACCAACACTTGTTAATGTGTCTTTTTTATTATAGGCATACTAGTAGAAGGTATAAAGTGTAATCTCATTGTTTTGGTTTGCATTTCCAGTATCCCACTATTAAGTATGAGATTGTTAAAGTTTCACTGTATTCTTCATTTATTGAGTGTCATGAATAGGTGTGGGACTCTGTCACATGCTTTTTTTCCCCGATCTATTAATATTATCATTGATTTTCTTTACTGTTGATGTGGTATATTGACTTTAGGATATTAAACCAACCTTATATTACTGTAATAAATCTCACTTGTTCTGGTGCATAAACTTTTTTATATGTTGCTGAGCTTGGTATGACAATTGTTTCTAAGGTTATTGTGCTTAAAAAATGTACAGGTCTGTAGTTTTCTTATTAAGTTTTTGCTTGGTTTTTAACATTATTGTAATATTGGTCTCATAAAATGAGTTGGGAAATGTTCCTTGCTGTTCTATTTTTGGAAGAGATTGTGAGTAATTTATCTTAATTTTTCTTTAAGTGTTTGTTATAATGCCCAAAGGAAGTCATCTAATCCTCTAGTGTTAATGTTTAATAGTTTATTTAACAAAGGATTCAATTGTGTTACTTGTTATAGGTATAGTTCGATTTTTTGTCTTCTTGAATTAGTTTCAGTATTTTCCGACTTTATCAGAGTTTACTAATTTTTCTGATTTACAGCTGTTCCTAATGTTTCTTTGTAATTATTTTTCTTTCTGTAATTTCAGTAATAATATTCTCTCTTATTTCTGATTTTGGTATATGTTGTTATTGATTAAAACATATGAACTGATAGTTTTCATTATTTATCTCTATTTTATTGATTTTAGTCTTCGTTTTATATTTTCCTTCCTTCTGCATTTTTAGTTAGGCTTGGTTTTCTCTTTTATCCATCGTATTAAAATGGAAGCTCAGGAGATTGTTGAGATCTTTCTTTTTTCACATAGGCATTTGCAACTATAAATTTCATTCTAAGCACTGTATCACCTATATCCCATGAGTTTGGTAACCATTCTCATTAATCTAAAATTATTTTCTAATTTATTTTGTAATTTCTTTCTGTTCCATTGGTTAATTTAGATTGTTATTTAATTTCACATGAATTCAAGTTTACCAAATCACTTATTGTTCTTGATTTTTAATTTTATTTCATTTTTGACCAGATAACAACCTTTGTACTATTTCAAGTTTTAAAAAATTTATTAGCCGGGCTTGTTGTCTCTGCCTGTAATCCCGCAGCGCGTTTTGGGAGGCTGAGGTGAGTGGATTGCCTGAACCCGCGGGTTCGAGACCCACCTGGGCAACTTGGCGAGACCTCGTCTCTACAATAAATCAAAAAAAATTATCCGGGTGTGGTAGCCTGTGCCTGTAGTTCCAGCTACTTGGAAGGCTGAGGCAGAAGGATCGCCGGAGCCCAGCAGGTCTAGGCTGCGGTGGCCAGGAGTGGCCACTGCACTCCAGTCTGGCTGACAGAGTGAGACTCCTACTCAAAAAAAAAAAAAAAAATTATTGCAGTTTGTCTTATAGTATAGCATATTTGAAATATGCATTGTATATCTTTCCATATGTGCATAAAAGGTTATTCTGCTACTGTTGGGCAATATGTTTATGGATTTCTGATAGTTGTAGATGACCTACAGTGTTACTCAAATCTTCTATATCTTTGTTGATTATGGAAAATGATGTTATTGTTGAGCTATATATTTCTGCCTTCAATTATTTTATTTTTTTGCTTTATGTATTATGGGACACTGTTTTTAGTTATATATATTTTTATAATCGCTACATCTTCTGATGTTTTGACACTTTTATTATTTTAAAATGTCCTTTTTTCTTTCTAGTAAATATGTTTTTATCCTTAAGATTTATTTTGTCTGATATTGGTACAGAAACTTCAACTTTCTTTTGGTTGCTGTTATCTTTTTGTGTTCTCTTACTTTCAACCTATTTGAATCGTTGAATCTAAAGTGTGTCTTCTATGGATAGTATATAGTTGACTAAATCCAGAAAACATCCAATCTAAAAATCTCTAGCTTTTGATTGAATTTTTAACCAATTCATTTTAATGCTATTATTGATATGATTGAATTTATGTCTGCCATTGTACTTTTTGTTTCCATTTTTCATATTTTTTTGTACCACTATTCTTCTACTATGACTAATTTTATTTTGTATTAGGTAAATAACAATCTAGGGCAACATTTTAATTCCTTTAAATGCTACGCTTACTCCATTATATAATTTATTTTCTTAGCAGTTGCTTTGGAACTTATGATATACATCTTCACTTACCAGAATTTATCACAAATTTATACTAACTTACTTCTAGTGTGATATAGAAAAGTTATTTCTACATGGATTTATTTTCTCTTCCTCTCTTTTATTTGTGCTAGCATTGCTATATATGATATATAACACATTAGGAAACAGTATATAATAACTACATATATGTAAACTATTGGCATACAAATTTCAATTATTTAATTTTTAAAGTGATTATTATAAACTATTATAAAACACTTCAATTATAATTTATCCATATAATAAGAACTTTTTTTGACAAACAAGTAATATTATTTGCTCAAATGATGCATACATACCTGGATCTATTAATTTCTTCTTTACAAATAACTTTATGTTGATATCCATTTTCTTGATGGTCAGTTGTATCTTTCAGATCTATTTTGCCAGCCCACGTGTTCCCAAGAACACAGAGATGCCAATATTCCTGAATGCCTTCTTCACTCAAACAACTGCATCCATTTGCACAAATCTATTAAAAAATAAGAATTTTATAATTATACTTCTTAGCCTTCTTCTCGACAACTCAATCCTTTCAAAGTTTGAATTGTATGCTTTGTTTTATGTATTGAAATCATGTGTTCCTTTAGCAAAAGGGCAAAAATAATCAGTTTTAAGTTATGTCAAAATTATCTTCAAAGGTCAAATTGTTTATACTCAAATTGTAACAGAAACATATGTATATGTTGATAAACACCTATTACATAAATGTTTTAAAATATACTTTTAAAATTTTATTTTGATCAAATTTGTTTTTTGTTTGTTTGTTTTTGAGTTGGAGTCTCACTCTGTTGCCCACACTGGAGTGCCTCGACCTGCTGGGCTCTGGCGATCCTTCCGCCTCAGCCTTCCAAGCAGCTGGAACTACAGGCACGTGCTACCACGCCCGGCTGATTTTTTTGATTTGTTGTAGAGATGAGGTCTCGCCAATTTGCCCAGGCGGGTCTTGAACCCGAGGGCTCAGGCAATCCACTCACCTCGGCCTCCCAAAGCTCGGGATTACAGGCTGAGCCACTGAGCCAGGCCGATCAAATTTGTATAGACATTGTTTAAATGCTAACTGATGTAATGGAAATAGCATTGTATTGAGAAACAAATCCATGGAAAATCTGTATCTGGTTTTTCTCCTTCAGTGGTTATTTGGATTCTCCTTTGAACTGATATTTACTGGATTTCTTTTTAAAAGTAAGTTTAAATAATATTTGTAATACATGCTTGTTTTATAACTGCATGAAAGTCATTACATTATGTTTTATTAAAAAATATTTTTTAACAATTTTGAAAGTTTTTCACAGGTATGCTTAATGGATGGACTTGACAGTTAGATAAACTTTGTCACCACCGAAAGGCAATTTTTACAGACTGCTTACACTAAGGCTTATATTTCCTTGATTTCTAGAGAAATAAATCCATACGGCAATAGAATTTTGCTATTTAAAAAAATTTTCCTGTGGATGCTTTCATATTCACTTTTAGATTTTGGTTTATAGCCAACAAGTTACTTTCTATCTGTGGCAGTAATGATTGGGAATTTGGTTTCATGGTCAGATCTTCTGGTGATCTCTAAATAGATTAAAGGTTTATGGGGATTTAGTCTGTTGAATAAGAGTCAACTGAGGATCTGTCTTTGCATTTTCTATTTAGAGCTCAAATCAAATAAGCATTTCTCAAATGCAGCTTACATTTATTCCAAGGCTAAAATATTATAACTGAGGCTATAGGCTTTCTCAGTGTCTGTATGTCTACATGTTTGTAATTCAAAAATCCCTTTATTTCTATTTGAGCATGTAATGACTTTTCTACATTCAGAAAGTATTAGTTATAAAGCTTCTTTAATTAAAGGAACATTGTTATAATTGTCTAACAACTAAAAATAAACACTTAATAAGAAGAAACGTTAGCATTTTATGACACTGCTTTGCTATTCTCTATGTACATATATGTGTATGTAGTTTTCTATAATTTCAGATTACATAGGATAGTATCACCAACTACTTTACTGTGTTTTTTTTTAAATAAGGATACTCCCTTTCATTACCTCAGAAACATTATCAAATTTTAAAAGTTAATTTTGCTGTAACATGGTATTTTGTAACTCTTAAAACGTATTCAAAGATTTTGAATAGTTCTAAAATTCTTATAAAAAACCATTCAATATCTTATTTCTGTGCCTTCAGCATAATTAGAAAATACAAAGCACCAAATTTCAAATTATTCATTTGAATTACTATAAATATATATCACTGAATTAATAAAGCCTTGGAAAAAAACAATGGTTTAACAAAAAAAATTATTGCAGGATTGAGAATAGGGCAGACTATTATTTTCTATAGCTGGATGCTTTTTGTTTATCTCCTTTTTCAAAATAATCAATACTGAAAGCTTTTTAAATCTTAAAAAAAAAAAACAATGAAAACTTGTCTAATGAATTTTCCTGTTAGCCGTACCACAAAAACTACACAACGTTTTGTCTAAAGTATGTAAAATAACAACTAAATTGCTAAAACTTTGGTTGGAAAAGGTGGTTATTTTATTTTATTTTTATTTTTTGCTGTAGTTATTTACATATCTAAACACCATTACAAGTAATCACTGGTACTAAAAATAATTAATTTGTGATTTCAACAGTATTTCTCATCTCTTCAAATATTCTAGCCTTCTATTAGAATTTTAGTTTTCTACAATTGAATTTGCAGATAATAAGAGGTCTCTCAGAAAAATGTATAAAACAATAAATTATATCAGTGAATACATACATTTTTGAATCTACCTTGTTTATTCAAGGGAAACATTTTTCAATTTTTGTATATATAGAGAATCAAGGCCAAGCATGGTGGCTCATGCCTATAATTCCAGCGCTTTAGAAGTTCAAGGCAGGAGGATGCTTGAACCCAGGATTTCAAAACCAACTAAGGCAACATAGCAGGATATCACCTCAATAATACACATATTTAAAAATTATCCAGACATAGTGGTGCATGTCTGTAGTACCAGCTACTCAGGAGACTGAGGTGGAAGGATTACCCGAGCCCAGGAGTTTGAGGCAGTGCTAAACCAGGAATGTATCACTGCACTCCATTCTGAGCAACAGAGTGAGACTCCAAATAAAAGAGAGAGAGAGAGAGAGAGAGAGAGAGAGAGAGAGAGAGAGAGAGAGAGAGAGAGATCTAATTAAAAGAGTCTATTAAGCCCTTAAAGTTTTATACAAAACATTCTCTTTCTGTATGCAAAGTTATTGTGAAGAGGCTATTTTTGCTGTCTTCACATTTTCCTTTTTTGTTATTTTTAATTTTTCATTCAAGGGGTGACTGTGCTGATTTTTTACATGGGTATATTGGGTGATGGCAATGTTTCGGCTATTAAACTTATCATCCAAATGAAACCCAAAGCATTTTTCAACCTTGCAACCTCCATTTGTCCTCCCCTTTAAGAATCTCAAGTGTCAGCCGGGCTCAGCCTGTAATCCCGCGCCTTTGGGAGGCTGAGGTGAGTGGATTGCCTGAGCCCGGGGGTTCGAGACCCACCTGGGCAAGCGAGACCTCATCTTTACAATAAATCAAAAAATTAGCCGGGCGTGGTAGCGCGCGCCTGTAGTTCCAGCTACTTGGAAGGCTGAGGCAGAAGGATCGCCGGAGCCCGGCAGGTCGAGCTGCGGTGGCCGGGAGCGGCCACTGCACTCCAGTCTGGGCGACAGAGTGAGACTCCAACTCAAAAAAAAAAAAAAAAAAAGAATCTCAAGTGTCTATTTTTCCTATATTTATGTCAGATTTTCAATGAGCTCCTGATAAAAATATCTATTCATGTACTCTCAAAATTATATTAAAAGTTACAAGTAGAAAAATCCAGTGGTGGTATACAATATTGCAGCTGACTCTTGAACAACACAGGATTAGACTGTGCAGGTCCACATAAGCAGATATTCTCCCATCTCTTCAGTCCCTGAGACAGCCAGGCCAATGCCTCCACTGCTTCCTCCTCAGTCTACTCAGTGTGAAGATGATAGGGAAGAACATTATGAAAACCACTTCCACCGAGAGAATAAATATATTTTCTCTTTCTTATGACTTATTAAATTGCATTTCATTTTCTGTAACTTACTTCATTGTAAAAATACAGTACATAATACATAAAGCATACAAAATACGTGTTAATTTGGCTGTTTATGGTATTTGTAAGACTTCCTGTCAACAGTAGGCTATTAGTTAATATGTTTTGGAGGAGTCAAAAGTTATTTGCAAATTTTCAACCCTGAGGGACTACGTGTCTTTAACTTGAATGTCAATCAAGGGTCATATTTGTGTGTGTGGATATGTATATAATTAAACTTTTATTGTACAAAAACCCCAATATTACAAAACATACACATCTGAATATTTATTTCATTTTAGATATTTTTAAAATATTTATTTGATGAAAATATGAAATTAAATCATAATTATGGGTGGATAATCTTTTCATCATCTTCCCTCCAAAATAAACCCCCCCCCAAAAAAGTAAAGCAAAGCTGCTGGAAGTTATTTTTCTGAGAATTCATTGCTATTGATGTATGTACATAAAACAATTTTATTATGTACCAATAACTTTTCTGTAGAAGAGTTAAGTTGCATGAATATTGTTTACAAAAAACTTACAAAAATGCTTTGCATAGGTGAGCAAACAACTAGTCAAAGAATATTGACAATTTATGGGAATGTCTTATATTGTTCTATATAATTATTTTCCATATCCATATTATATTAGCACATAGGGTCACAGAACAAAGGAATCTTTATGGAAAGAAACTCTGTAAGGTCTAACATATGATATTTATTTCACCATTTTTTGGCCATTGTAATTAAATAGATATATAAAGTGACCTCAGGGACATGACTGAATGACTTTTCTTAATCATGATATTTAGCAACCAGTATCCTTAAAACACTATTTGTCAAAGTAGCAATTGCACCATATCAAGTTAAACAGACAAGAAACATTTCATTCAAGACTATTGAAAGAGAGAGAATCTAAACTTAATTCTGCTAATATAGAAGGCAAGAGGGTTTTTAAGTACTATTTAATCCCTCCTGTTCATCATTTTGCTATCCATGGTTTTAGTTATTATAGTTAAAAATAGGTGCGTACAGTTCAATAAGATATTTTGAGAAGGGGGTAAACCACAATCACATAACTTTAATTACAGTTCATTGTTATAATTTTTCTATTTTATTGTTAGTTATTAATCTCTGTGTCTAATTTATAAATTAAGGTTGGTATGTATATATGAGAAAAATATAGAAAGTGTAGGGTTTGGTACTATCCAAGGTTTCTGGCATCCCCTAGGGTCTTGGAAAGGGTTTCTGCAGTTAAGGGGGGCATTGCAATGTAGGAAACTGGAGAGTATGATCAAGGAATGTGTCAAACATATTGCCTTATCTCTGAGTTTGCAAAGGTCTTGTGCTGTGAGTAGGCCCTCTGTGTAGCAGATACTGGAAAACCAGGGTGTTATTTTATTTGACGTTTACATTTCAGAGAGGTAGTTAAAGGTTCTTGATAAAGATGTTTCTTGCATCCTAAAACTGGTAAAAGGCTGGATGAACATATATATATGTTTCAAAAGGGCAGGTAATTTACAATCGCAAGTTTTCTAAAGTACATGCTCTAAGAAAAAGGAGCTCAGGGGCTGATAGAGAAAAACCTATCTAAAATTTAGTCAAGCTATGAGAAAAAGGAAAGCTGTTTTGGCTATATTCTGGGCTTAATGAAAAATAGGTAGATTTTAAAAACATATATTGATTAATTAAAGTTCAAATTTATATGGGATTAGACCCAGTCAAAAATTCTGAAATAGAATAATTTGGTAAAAATCTTTCATATTCCAAATTTTAGTGCTTCTCTGTCTCTTCTACACTGCTTAAAAAGCACCTCTTCTCCCCAGTAACTCATAATAATATATAATCTTATTATCTTTGTGTAGCAGGAGTGTAGAAAACAAGATAAACTCACTTATATTTATGTGTTTTCCTTCCAAAAGCATTTGCATTTAAAAAGGACCTTACTCAGAAGGAGCACGCTATAACAAGGAAATGGAATAGTACTTTTGGAATTGAAGCCTACAATGACAAAAACTAAAATAAACTTCCTATCTTGTTTCATATTTTAAAATACTGAGTAAAAGCAAGAATAATTTACAGTTTGCTCTATGAAACACTTGCTTCTGGAAGACAAGACTGTGAACCAACTAAAATAAGCTACTTACCAAGATGAACAGCTTGGTCCTCTAGACTCACTTTAAGACCCTCAGCATCCTGTGCCACCAATACAAAGCTTTCATTCATAAATTCCAATCAATCTCCACTAGAGACCCT
The DNA here is from genome assembly GCA_963574415.1 of Tarsius wallacei. Classification (NCBI taxonomy): domain Eukaryota; kingdom Metazoa; phylum Chordata; class Mammalia; order Primates; family Tarsiidae; genus Tarsius; species Tarsius wallacei. The sequence continues at coordinate 16,547 of CAUYQG010024128.1, read as the reverse complement.
CTACATCCACCCAAGATTATTCACCGTGGAGTATCATTCCACAGCTTCTCCCATCTGAGAGATTACCAAGACTCTATTAAGGTATTTCTTTTTTATGAAAAGAAGTCTAAAATAATTAGTTTCTTTTTTATGAAAAGAAGTCTAAAATAATTAGTTTTTTCTTGATTGGTGTTTTTTTTTTTTTTTTTTAGAAGCTCGACAGTGAATAAACCTGAAGTTCCACAAAGATCCAGTTAAACTGCATTCACTCTCAAGATTAAGGACGCCGAATAGGAAACAGTCACTACATGGAGACCACTGAATTTCTCTCCTACTATGAAAGTGACATGCTGATGGGATATTGAAAATACTGAAATTTATTTATAAAAATTGTGTATTTATTCTAACATGTTTAAGCTTCAGTCACCTTTGGAGTACTCTTTGTTTGATACAATATACTTATGCTTTTTCAATTTTGATGTATTTCATTGCTTCTGCTGTTTTTTGTTTCACCTCTTCCACAGAGGTAAAACATTTTCCGTTGAGGACTTTATTCATTAAGGGAAATAAAAAACAAAGTTGCTCAGGGTGAGATCAGGTAAATAGAGTGGGGCACCCAGGTCATGCAATTTTGGTAAAAAAAAACTAATGAACATTCAGTGCTGTGCAAGTTGCTCATGTAAATCACCCATCATGAAATGGGCAAACGCATTGAAATAATCTCCCACTTACTTAGTGGGAAAGCCTGTAATACAAGAGGCCGAACTTCTAAAAAATACTTATTTTTTGGGGAGGGGGTTCCCTCTCATAGGTACAGTATCACAATAGCAGGTCTGAATTTCAATTTTTTTTCCATCAAATTTACAAATACATTTTTTTCCCCTTGGGTTATGTGATCAATTTTGTCTAAAGAGAAAGGAAAACTCTCTGTCATCATCACTTTTTCAGGCAAGTTTATGAAAGAAAGTTAACTGGGAGAGAAGTTGGGTCCCATAACCTCATCATCAAGATGATGTAAATAAGTGATGAACTTAGATGGTGTTTCTTTGGGCAACATTTTTCTCGAGTCACTTTTTCAAAACCTTGCAAACACTATTAGTTGGACCCTCATTTGGAACGTTCTGGAAACATGATATTGCACTGATATAAGTTTTTGTGGGTTCTTCTCAGGCTCTTATGCCTTGACAACACACATTTTTCCCTTCATACTATAAGTCATGCACATATCTCTCTAATTGGCATGATTTCTCAAAGGACAAATTAAAATTGCAGTGACCAATCTGGGGAAATTTCAACTTGAACTAGATTGTTTATTTGACAGATGCAATAGGACCAGAGGAGAAAAATCCTTATGAGGAGATTCTCCATTCTGTAAATCTAATAGAGAAATTACACCGTATATTACACAAGACCTCGCTTTCATGTTCACACTTCTGGGATTAATAAGCAACAGATTTTTAATTATGTGACTCCATGGAATTGTCCAGTATGTGAGTTTAAACTGTCCATAACAACTTATTCTTGTGTATGAAAGCAGGTTTTTCTGCATTTAAGCACTTACTGCTCTTTGTAGAGCAGGAGACAATTAACCTTTAGCAACCACAGTTTTATATCTGCCTGATTCTGGTTCCCCTTCATTTAACATTTTTTACTTTTTCTCATTTTCTTTTTTGTTTGGGAAAAATGAGATTAATTGATCATAAACATCTTTCTATTGTTATATGGAAATTCAGGACTATTGTTGAGATAGTTCAAATATACAAATAAAGAAAAAGATTAACTATGTTTGTTTATAAGTTTTCATGCTGCCCAAACTGTGACAAACCTGGAAAAGTGTATCTATTTGTGTGGGTAGAAAATAAACCAAGGCCCATAGAACTTTTGACTAAAACTCAAATTCTTAAAAATATATGAATATTAGTGCTTGTTTATTTATTCCAAATAGTTTTATTTATTTGAAAAGAGCTCATGTAATTCTTGAATAAATAAATAAATGATATTTTAGATAAATTAGCATAATTTAGCTTTAAAAATATTATTCTATCATTATTTCCTCAAATGATTTGATTATACAAATAAAAAAATGAAATAATTAAAGTTTTAATAATGAATATGCATTTAAGGGGTCTGCTTTTGTGACTTATTACCACTACACATAATATGCTAGAATGTTTCACTGATAACAATACAAATCATAAGGAATTAATACGATGGTGAAAGTTGCAATTTCCAAATTTTTAGTCAATGTTCAGAACTTACACATATATTTAATTGAATTGATAAAGTCATCTTTGGATACCTGAACTATTTCTGTTTGAGAAAAAATATCCAACCGCAAATAGCCAAAACAATCTTCAGCAAAAAAAAAAAAAAAGGTGGGAGGTATCACACTCCCAAATATTTAAATTTTATTATAAAGCTACAATAATCAAAACAGCCTGGTATTGGTACAAGAAGTACAAGACAAATGGAAGAGGATAGAGATTCAGGAAGCAAAACCTCAATTTCCCAACCAACTCATCTTTGACAAAGCCTCCATCATCAACTACTGGGGAGAAGAGAACCTCTTCAGTAAATGGTGCTGGGATAACTGGCAGACCACATGCGGGAAATTAAAACAAGACCTCCACAGAGGTTGTTCTAGTTTACACTCCCAACAGTGTAGAAGTGCTCCCTTTTCTCCACATCCTCACCAGCATCTGTTGCTTTTTGTTTTATTAATGGTTCTCATTCTAACTAGAGTTCGATGGTATGTGGTTTTGATTTGCATTTCTCTGATGATTAGTGAGGCTAAGCATTTTTTTTAGTAGTCTGTTGGCTGTTCGTATGTCTTCTTTTGAGAAGTGTCTATTCATGTCTTTTGCCCACTTTTTGATGGGGCTGTTTGTTTTTTGTTATTGTTTTGGCACGTTTGAGTTCCTTGTAGATCCTGGATGTTAGGCCTTTGTCAGATATACAGTTGGCAAATATTTTTTCCCATTCTGTGGTGCTCTCTTGATGGTTTCTTTAGCTTTGCAGAAGCTTTTCTATTTGATGATGTCCCATTTGTTTATTTTCTCTTATGGCATGGGCTTTTGGGGTTTTGATCAGGAACTGGTTGCCTATTCCAATTTCTGTAAGGGTGTCTCCTGTGTTTTCTAAGATTCTTATAGTTTAAGGTTTTACATTTAGGTGTTTGATCCATCTAGAGCTGATTTTTGTGCAAGATGATAGGTAGGGGTCCTGTTTTATTTTTCTGCATGTGGTCAGCCAATTTTCCCAGCATTCATTTACTGAATAGGTTCTCTTCTCCCCAGTGGTTGTTGGTGGAGACTTTTTCGAAGATGAGTTGGTTGAGAAATTGAGGTTTTGCTTCTGTAATCTCCATCCTGTTCCATTGGTCCATATACCTGTTCTTGTACCAATACCAGACTGTTTTGATTATTGTAGCCTTATAGTAAAGTTTAAAGTCTAGAAATATGATATCTCCCACTTTGTTTTTTTGGGTTTTTTTTTTTGTTTCTTTTGTTTTTGCTGAAGATTGTTTTGGCTATTCATGGTTGTTTTTGTTTCCATATGAATTTCTGTATTTTGGTTTCCAGGTCTTAGTATTTTTTATATAGTTTTTGGCCATATATGTCTTTTTTTTAAAAAATGTTTTTTCCGATCATTTGCCCAATTTTAATGGATTATACAGCTTTTTATCATTGAATTGAGTTCTTTTTATACTATGAATATTTGTCCATTGCCAGCCAGATGAATAATTTGAAAATATCTTCTACCATTGTACAGGTTGTCTCTTCACTTGATTGATTGTTTTCTTTGATGTGCAAAAAAGTTTTACTTTAACATAGTCCCATTTGTCTATTTTTGCTTTTGTTTCCTGTGCTTTTGAGGTCTTAGACATAAAACCTTTGCCTTCATAAATGTTCTGAATCATCTGATTTCTGTGTATGATGATAGGTAAAGGTCTAGTTTTATATTTTTGCATAAAAATATTCAATTTCCCCAGCATCATTTAATGAAGAGGATGTCCTGTCACTAAATTATGACTTTGGTACCTTTGTCCAAAAAAATTAGTTGACTATAAAAACATTGATTTATTTATGGGGTCTCTATTCTGTTTCATTGTTCTATATATCAGCTTTTTATACCAATACCATGCTGTTTGGTTAATATAGCTTTGTAGTATACTTTAAAGTCGGGTAGTGTGATTCCTCCAGGTTTGTTCTTTTTAGTTCTTGATTATTCAGGATCTTCTGTGGTTTCATATAGATTTTAAAATTACTTTTTCTATTTCTGTGGAGAATGTCATTGGTATTTTGATAGGGACTGTATAGAATCTGCAGATTGCTTTGGGAAGTATGACCATTTTAACAATGTTTGTTCTTCCCATTTATGAATATAGGATATATTTCCATTTTTGTGTGCCCTCTTCAATTTTTCATCAGTGTTTTTATAGTTTTTTTCTTGTAGAGATCTTTCACCTCTTCAGTAAAGTTTATTCCTACATATTTTTTGTAGCTATTGCAAATGGAAATACTTTCTTTTTGTTCATATTGTTCACTGCTGGCACTTAGAAATGCTACTTATGTTTGTATATTGATTTGGTGGTCCTGCAGCCTACTGAATTTAACAGTTATGATGGAATCTTTTTTGGTGGAACCTTTAGATTTTTCTATGTATAAGATTATGTCTCTTATACATTTAAAAAAGAACAATTTGATTTTCTCTTTTCCAGTTTGACTACTTTTATTTATTTTTTCTTGCCTGATGTCTCTGTCAGAATTTCTAGTACTGTATTGAATATGACTAGTGAAAGTGAGTATGTTTGTCTTATTCCGGTTCCCAGAGGAAAGGCTTTCAGCTTTTCCTTATTGAATATAATATTAGCTATGGGTTTGTCATGGTTTGTCATAGATGCCCATTATTATTTTGAGCTATGTCCCTTCTATGTATAATTTTTTGAGAGTTTTTACAATGAAAGGATGTTGAATTTTATCAAATTTTTTTAGCATCTATTGAAATGATCATATGGTTTTGTTTTGGTTCTGTTAATATGTTGTACCATTTTTACTCATTTGTTTATATTAAGCCATTCTTTCATCCTGGAATGAACCCCGCTTGATCATGATGACTGATCTTTTTAATGTGGTGTGAAATTTGGTTTGCTAACATTTTGCTGAAGATTTTTCATCTGTGGTCACCAGAGATATTGACCTGAGGTTTTTGTTGTTATTGTGTCTTTGTTCGGTTTTGGTATCAAGGTACTGCTGGCATCACAGAATGAGTTAGAAAGAATTTCCTCTTCAAAATTTTGAAATAGTTTGAGAAGAATTGGTGTTAGTCCTTTTTTATGTTTGTTATCATAGAATTTAGCAGCAAAGTTATCAGGGCATGGGCTTTTCTTAGTTGAGAGACATTTTATTACTGATCCAATGTCATTACTCATTATTGATCTGATTTCTATTTCTTCTTATTCAGTCTTGGCAGGTTGCATGCATCTAGCAATATATTTACTTCTCTATATTTCCAATTTTTAAAAATGTAATTGTTCATAATAGTCTCTAATGATTCTGTGTATTTCTGTGATATCAGTTGTAATGTCTCCTTCATTTTTTATTTTATTTACTTGAGTCTTCTCTCTTTTTTCTTGGTTAATCTAACTAGCAGATTATCAATTTTGTTTGTCTTTTCAAAAAAAGGCAACTTTTTGTTTTGTTGATGTTTTGTAATATTTTTAAGTCTACTTCATTTATTTCTGCCCTGATCTTATTATTTATTTTTTTCTACTAATTTTTGGTTTGTACTATTCATGCTTTTCTAGTTCCTTGAGGTGCATTATTAAGATTGTTTACTTATAAACTTTCTACTATTTTGATGTAGGTATTTATTGTTATAAGCTTCCCCCTTAGCAGTACTTTTTCTGTATCCCATGGCCTTTAGTATGTTGTGTTTTCCTTTTCATTTGTTTCAAGAACTTTTAAATTTCCCTCTTAATTTCTTCATTGGCCTAATGGTTATTCAGGAGCATGTTGTTGAATTTCCATGTATTTGCAATTTTCAAAATTCCTTTTGTTGTTGATTTCTAGTTTTAGTCAACTGTGGTCTCCAAAGATGCTTGATATAATTTCAATTTTTAAAAAATATAGTGATACTTGTTTTGTTTCCTAATATGAGTGGCTTTTGAAGAATGCTTCATGTGCTTTTTAGAAGAATGTGTATTTTGCAGCTGTTGGATGAAACATTCTGTATATGTCTATTAGGTACATATAATCTAAAGTACAGATGAAATCTGGTGTTTCTTTTCAAATTTTCTGCCTAGATGATCTGTTCAATGTTGAAAGTGGAATACTGAAGTCCCCAACTTTTATTGCGTTTGTGTCTATCTTTCATTTTAGCTCAAATAATATTTTCATTATATATCTGGGAGTCTGGTACTGAGTGCATATATACTTACAGTAGTTTTATTATCTTGCTGAACTGATTTTTTTTTATTATATAATGACTTTCTTGTCTCTTTTCATGTTTTTTTACTTAAAGACTATTTTGTGTGACAAGAGTATAGCTACTCTTTCATATGTTTGGATTCTATTTGTGTGAATTTTTCTTCAACCTTTCACTTTCAGTTTATATGTGTCTTTAAAGATGTAGTAAGTTTGTTGTAGGCAGCATATAGTTGGCTTTTTTTATTCAGACAGTCTATATATTTTAATTAGTAGATTTAAGCCATTTACATTGCTGTTGGTAGGTGAGAACTTACTCCTGTCATTTTGCTATTTGCTTTATTATTTGTTTTCTGATTGATTTGTATATATTTTGTTCCTTTGTTCTGATTTTACTGTTTACCTTCATAATTTGGTGGGTTTTTTTTTTTTGTAGTAATAATGCTTGACTGTTTTCTTGTTCTAACTTGTGTGTCTGCTTTACTTGTAAGTGTTATATTTTGTGTATTTTCATGATGGTAGATATTCCTTTGCTTTTAGATGTAGGCTCCCTTAAGTAGTTCTTGTAGGGCTAATCTAATGGTGATGAATTCCCTCAGCTTTTGTTTGTCTACAGAAGGCTTTATTTAGCCTTAATTTTTGAAAGATAGCCATATGTATATAGTATTATTGACTAGCAGGGGTTTTTTTTTCTTTTAACTTTTTGAATATATTATTCTTCCCTAGGCTGTAAGGTTTCTACTGAGAAATCCACTATTAGTCAGGTGCAGATTACTTTGTATATTACTTGATGCTTTTTTCTTGCTATTTTTAGAATCCCCTCTTTGCATTCAACTTTTGACATTTTTTACTATAAGATGCCTTGAAGAAGACCATTTGGGGTTGAATTTACATGAAGTTCATTGAACTTCAAGTATCTGGATGTCTATATTTCTTCCAAGACTTATGAGGTTTTTAGCTATCATTTTATTAAATAGATTTTCTATGTCTTTGATCATATCTTCTTCTCGAACACCCAAAATTTGAATGTTTGGCTGCTTTTTAGTATTCTATATGTCATGTAGGCTTTCTTTATTCTTTTATATTTTATTATATTTGTGTAACTTGGTTATTTCAAAAAATCTAGCTTTAATTTTATAAATTCTTTTTTCTGCTTGATCTATTGTTGAAGATCTGAATTGTATTTTTTATATCATTCTTTAATTTCTCCAATTTTATGATTTGGGGATTTTTTTTTTTTTTTTGAGTTGGAGTTTCACTCTATTGCCCAGAGTGGAGTGCAGTGGCTGCTCCCAGCCACTGCTCCCAGCCACTGCTCCCAGCCACTGCAGTCTCGACCTGCTGGGCTCCGGCGATCCTTCCGCCTCAGCCTTCCAAGTAGCTGGAATTACAGGCGCGCGCTACCACACCTGGCTAATTTTTTGATTTATTGTAGAGATGAGGTCTCACCAAATTGCCCAGGCGGGTCTTGAACCCGCGGGCTCAGGCAGTCCACTCACCTCAGCCTCCCAAGGCGCGGGATTACAGGCTGAGCCACCAAGTCCAGCTGGGGATTTTTTAAATGTTATATAACTCTGTGTTGAAGTTCTTAGATCATGATGTACCTGATTCTTATATCTCACTGAGTTTCTTAACATTATTATTTTGAATATATCTCACTGAGTTTCTTAACATTATTATTTTGAATTCACCTTTTTAGGCATTTTATTGGTTTTCTTTTCTTTGGGGATATCTTAATTGAGAATTGTTGTATTCCTTTGGAAATATCATGCTTCTTTGCTTTGTCATGTTTCCTTTATTCTGAAATGAATGCCTGTACATACAAGGTAATAGTCATTTCTTCCAATTTTATGGATTGGCATTTGTTAAGAAAGACATATATATAGTGTTGGTTTTGTAGGATTCTTTGGCTTTGGTCTTGGTTGAGCACAATAGTATGATTTCTTTAGTTTGATCAATATCAGTGATGTCTGTGAGTTTCTCAGTAGCTTGGGTTGTGGTTGTTAGTGGAGGCTGTGATGAGGCTTTGCTGAGGATGGGGATACCAGGTATGCCAGTCCTTGGGCACCAGCATTGGCACATGGGACAGTTTTGTAGTACCCAGACAGCATAATGGGGGCCAGCAGTGGCAGATCTAGATAGGCAGGACTGGCTGGGCATTAAGCTTCCAGGTGGCATTCATAGGTAGACAGCTCTGGCTGTGGTGGGTACAGAGGGTTGATCACCAATTCCCTAAAAAATGCATTTGGATTTCATCAAGAGTGGCAGTGGGTAGGGCTTAAGCCTTGTCCTTAGGCCATAACACAATGCACTAGTCAGCTGGTCACCATGTGCCCTGAAGGCACGGGTAGATGTACAGCAGCCCTAAAACTGGAGAGAACTGGGTTGCTCTCAAAAGCAATGGCTCTGGGCAGGTGTCTTTCAGGTTCTGAGGAGCACAGACTTTGGCTCCCTTTTCTCTGAGGGCAGTCTCCCTGGTGCATTCAACTTCCTGTTATTCAAAGTGTAAGATAGTGTGTGAACCGGAGTTCTGGGGACTTGGTTGCACCACAGGGTCCAGCCAGCACTCTGGAAATGTATGGGGAGCAGATTGTTAATGTGGCTTCAGGGATGTGAAGATACTGGAACTGTTGGGCCCTAAAAAAAGTAGGATGTCGTCTGATAGAGGCTGTGCTCTCATTGGCATCATGTTGTGGCTGCTTGGGTTTCAGGAGATGTGTGGAACCCAGCATGAACTCCTGCTTTGAAATAGCACCATCAGACAGCTCCCTAAATTGTCCTCAGAGCCCACAAGGGCCAAGGGGATCTACCATGGTTAGAATTGCAGAAGTCCATCATGGGAATGTGGACTGCTAGTGATCTCTCGCTTGCCTCGTCCCTGAAATAGGAAGTTCCTCCTGGCTCTCAACCAATTCCAGCCAGGCTGTCTGTTCACTTCTCTCTTCTTCTATGACTAGGAGTTTTCCCGTCACTTTCCTGCTAAATTCCAGTGTTCTCTTTTAGAAACTGTCCAACATGTGGTTGTCTACTTGCTGTTTGAGTCCTTCTTTGTGCCTTCATTTGTTTTTTACATCCTAGTCCTTGGGTAAAGTGCCTTATTCCTGGATCTACATTGGTATTTCTGTTTGTTTACAGATAAAATAAAAACAAATTTTAACAAACACACTGATATGCTAATTGCGTGAATTCAATCTGAGAAACGATTGCTTTGAAGAAAGAATCACTTTAGAATAAAATGAAATGTCATTTTATTTTTCTATTTAGGCAGTGTAAAATAAATGGCATAACATTCATTAGCCTTTATTGCTTTCTACCATTTTTAAATTAAGAAACCAACATCTTTAATTTTGCAATGCATAGAATTTTTCAGTACCATTTGTGATCTTCAGACATCTTAAATATATTTTTTCTAGGTTACTGCTAAAAAGAGAAAATAAGTAATATTGTTTTTGCTTATCTAAAGTTAATTTGATATTCTATTGTATCTGGAAGAGAAATGCATTATTCAATTCATGTGATAATTCAGTTTACTCCTGGTAAGTTATGTGACAAGTCAAAAAGCAAGATTATATTTAAATGTAACTATTATTTCTTAAGCATTCTTCCTCTCTGCATTAGAATAAGGGTATTTTTATCTGAATCACAGTCTCATTTTTGTAAAATTATTATATATTTTAACTTAAATAGTTGTGAAGATATAGTGAAAGGCACATACACATGACATACATATATGTGTGTGTGCGTGTATGTCTTTTAGCTGGATGCACACATTTATGTTTACTATTAAATACAGAAAAAGAAGAGTGCAAATAGGAGGAGACAATGGATGCAGGAAAAGAAGACATATTGTAGTCATACAAACAGAAACAGGAAGACAGAGGCATATTTATTAATAGTGTGCAAATATATATATATGCATATCAGGTTTTGCTGTATTTTTGACCTATGAATTTTCATATTGGATTCGACTCTTATTGACTCTGAGACTGTAGGAGTGGTGTATGTGTAAGAAACACTTTTTGTTTTAGTAGTGTCACAGTAGCAGTTTGAAAGTGGGAATTTATTACAGACAATGGGTAGTTTCTACCTAAGAATTTTTAGCCCAGAATATTGGAAAAAATATATGTAAAAATTCAAGAACAACTACACTGAAGACCAAATTATCCAGACTTGGGGCAGAACTACAGAAACCTGGCTTGCCAGAGATCTATAATGGCCCACTCAAGCAGAAACTATCATGTACTGGCCCAGAAAAAGAGCAGCTACATTTTTCTTCAGTGAATCTTTTGGACTTATTTTACTCTCTCTCCCTTTTGGTCTCCTTTTGATGTGTGAAGAATGCTCATTTTCTTGTTTTCAGTATATTCTCACAAGAAATGGTGGATGCATAAAAGTAGTCAGACAGCAAAAAATGGAATCACACTGATGAACAAAGGACTTTCCCTCTCACTGGTGCGGGGAAGGAGGTCACTAGTTCGAGGTTGAGTAGTTAAAAACCATTGAGGCATTAAAATGATATACAGCTTCCATGTTCCTAAATGTAATATAAAATATGGGTCTTTATTAAAGATCAATGGCGATAACTATACAATTCCATATTCTTGGTTTATTTTTTCCCCTCATGTTTCATGATTTGTTTAATTTATATTTTGTCTTATTTCCTCTCATTTTTAAAATTATGCATGTGGCCGGACTTGGTGGCTCAGTCTGTAATCCCACGTTTTGGGAGGCCGAGGTGAGTGGATTACCTGAGCCCGTGGGTTCGAGACCCGCCTGGGCAACTTGGCAAAACCTCATCTCTACAATAAATCAAAAAATTAGCTGGGCGTGGTAGCGCGCACCTGTAGTTCCAGCTACTTGGAAGGCTGAGGCAGAAGGATCACCAGAGCCCAGCAGGTCGAGGCTGCAGTGGCCGGGAGTGGCCACTGCACTCCAGTCTGGGTGACAGAGTGAGATTCCAACTCAAAAATAAATAAATAAATAAATTATGCATGTATATCTTAATGTAAACTAAGTCAATTCATTTTGAAAGTAGTTTAGGCAATAGCTTTGAATAAACTAACATGGTTTAACTATCTCACTCTCCTCAACTACTACCATATTTATTTTGGAACCAAAGATTCCCACAGACAAGTTTTTTCTCCTATTGATCTATTAGATTTTTTCTCCTCAGTTTTATTAATAACTACATTTAGAAAAATAAAAGTAATTATTTGTTATTCACTGAATATGGGCTGTATATGAGCATCCACATATATTACTTCCTATCTTTACCACAGTTTTATGTGAGAGACAGTTACTATATCAGATTTATGAAAAAGTATAAAGTAAAAATGGTTAGGTGTTGGGATCTATAAATAGAGAAACATGTGAGGAAACCAAAGCTGTATTCAACTTTAGAAAATATACTTTTTCAAATTCCCAGGGAAAAGAAAGTACAGATCTCTTAACTCAATTAAATGAAGAATTACTCTTCTGAGACTGGCACAGAAATTTTTCTGCTGGGATATATGTGTAAAATTCTGCTAAGAAATGTGCAAGTTTGCTTATAGCAGTCTCACTTATGATGTAAAAAAACTCATGAATTAATCTAGTATGTCCATGAGTCAATAAAACTGTGGTAGTCTTATTAGAAACCTAGAAAGCTAGATAACAGTGAAAAGTATCTTCAAAATTCTTATTGAAAAACATGGTTTGTAACCTAGACTTCTTCACCCTGTTATATTATTGATCAAGAATGGCTATAGACTAATACTATTTTAGATGTGTAAGGTCTTAAATATATTACTTTCCACCCACTCTTCCTAGGAAGCCATTGAAGATGTATTCCTAACAAAACTAGAGATGTAAAAAAATATCTGACACGTTCTATCTAACTCTGGTCAAGTGATCATCAACCTCCACTAATTCACCAATGTTTTCCTGCCAGTTTTCATGAGTTTGACATACCTTTGAACCATATCAGTTTCTCATGTTTGGCTTACTTTGCTAGACCCTGATATTCTTTAAATATTTGTTCGAGGATTTTTTTTTCTTGTGTGAGTATTTTGCAAGTAATTACTGCTGGAAGTGTCTATGTCTCTTATGTAATAATACAGAGTATTTTGAAAATATTGTGGGATCATTACTATTGCATTAAATGGGCTAAAAACTATGTTGAAATCAGTGAAAGGTAGAATCTATGTTATATAGAATAAAATAGAACAAAACTAAATAAATGTGAATGTTATCCAGAAGCTTGAAGAATTAAACAAAGAGATGAGATGGAACGTTTGTTACATTACACCAAAATGTGGGTAATTAGGAATATTATTTAGATTCCAACAGACAGCATGAGAGATCTGGAGAACTAATCTTAGAAATCTGATGTCTGAATACTAGATATTAACAGAGAAGAAAGACTAATTAACACAAGATCAATAATCACACAAGTAGTTGAGAGTATTTCCTCTTGATTGAATAGGGAATAATACCTCCAACTAGATAGAATTCATTAGGCTGTATCTACAATTAAGAAGAATGATCATAAAAATATAGTCTTGTCAGTCAAGATAGATGACGCATGCTAATGTAACAAATAATCTAAACATAAAAAATTAATTTCTTGTTTATGTATAAGTTTAGTGAAGACTATTTGGGAAAAGGGTAGAATTCTGCCTTTTTATTCCCTGAGGAAAACAAGATGACAAAGGTTTCATAAACGATTGGGTAATTTGCACATGCCTTTATAGCTTTCAAACAGAAATACTGTAAGTCACTTTTACTCACTTTTTGTTAGCCAAAGCAAGCTCCATGACCATGTCTAACTTACAAAAGGTCAGAAAAGTGCAGTCATATTATGTGCCTGGAAAAATGTCTTGAAACAAGATATTTGTGAAAGCTCCCCTCACTGCCATATAATCCCATAAGGTTCTAAATATAGTACAAAATAAATAAGTGTCCAGGTTACTAAAGATTAAAACATTCTGCTTAGAAAATAAAAAGTAAAGTTAAACTAATAAATTCCAAGATAAAGATGGCGTATTTTAAGAATTGCCTATGTAGTCATATTGACTTTCATATATGGAGGGAAAAGAATTATCATATATGTCTTTGGATTGTTATGAAATATGCTGTTTCACCAAAATTTTCTTAAGGAAATATCTCCAGGTATTAAAGTCCAAATTTCAAAAAAAAAAAAAAAATGAAACTGGGATATTGTTGATGAAAATGCATGCTGACGGATACACTTATTGAAGACGTCAGTAAATAAGAACACTAAAAGCAATAACCGCAGCTAATTAGAATTTTCTGAATGCTGCAACAAACACATTACAAAAATATACACTGTATAAAAACACAGCAATGTGTTCACAGTTCAAATTAGATTAATAGGATGGTGGAGGACTGTAAATGTAAAGATATAAAATATAACACTTCTCTTTCCCATATAATCAAATCCAAAGTTATTACGGGCTATTAAGAGTTACATAAAGGATAATAATAGCTAAATGAGTTTTAAGATAACACAATATATACATGTATATATGTACATCTCTTATATATAACATTAATGCTACACATTGATTTGATTTCTAAATTTTAACAAAATCACATTTAATTCAGTAAAAGATTAAAAAACTGAATAAACTCTCACCCCAGTCCCATTTATATAGCATCTCTAATTCTTAGCACAATTCTTGGTTACATGATAGGCATTTAAAATATATACTTTTTATTTGTTGAAATAGATATGACTTCCAAAAAATAAAGTAATATACCTAAATTTTTATAGACAAAAGACATACTTAAAGTAAAATATGGTTGTGCCTTCATATTTTTGGTTCTATAATCTTGACTCCAACCAACCAAAGATCAAAAATAATAGGAAAAAACTCCACAAAATTCCAAAAAGCAAATCTTAAGTTTGTAGACACTGAGTACACATGAATAAATGATTTGAAGGCATTTTGTAAGGTATTAAAGTATTCTAAAGATGGTTTAACATATACAGGAAGATGTGTAAAGGTTATATGAAAATACTACACCATTTTATATAAGGGACATATACAGATTTTGGTATCAGAGGTGGTCCCAGAACCAATCCCTCACAGATGTCAAGGGATGATTGTGCAAAGCTTAGAACAAATCACGACACAAAATTTTCTGCCTAATATTAACATTGCTGATGCTGTTCTTACCTTTCCCATGCTTAAATCAGTAAAATTTAAGGGAAATATCAAGTGAAAGAAGAAAGTAGACACATAATGATGAAAAAAACATAAGGCTGAACATATTTTTAGAAAACAAAAGCAAGGCATTTAAATATACAGAGCAAAAATGCCTTTTACATATATTAAGAGTAATGAAAAAACGCCATAGTAATGATATTTTAGTTTACTGTTATTACTATATGGCAGTTAAAATTTTATAAAGTAAAAACAAAAAATCAGAAATCTAAAAATTATAAGATTTAATTTCACCTATATGTTTTCTCTTTTATTATTTTTTTCTGTCAGCTAATGAGATTAAGTTGGTTGAGTGCTTTGTGTATAGCAGAGCTTTCTCATGCACAATGACTTATGATTTAGCTGATTAACAATAGCAGTGCCTCTTACATGTATGGAAGAAATTTCTGAAACCAGAAGTCTTCTAAAAATGATTTCAAAGTCCGAAATACATGTTCTTGGATATGTTCATTGAAATAATTTCAACATTGCTTAATCAACATTCTATTCCTTTCCCTATTCCAGTGTTTACAATGTATTATATTTTTCCTGATTTTTGCAATCTATTTGTTACATTATTTGGTTGTGACCTTGGATTGAACTGTAGGAGAGATCTTCCAAAAACCTGATGATATAGTACTCTGTATCTCCAAGTTTAGCTTTTCAGGATAACTAGTTAGAGAGCCAAAAGGCATTAGTGTACTTGATGCCCCATTGTCTTAAATAGGATTGCTGTTTTGTGATACTAAATTTGATCTTCGTAAATTTACTCTAGTGTAAGTATGTTATATTCAAACTTCTCATGTGTGAAAAAAAGACAACTAATGTACTGTAAATAAATGAATATAAACTAGGTTGTTGGAATTCATAATGAGAGATGAAATTAAGGACTTATTCAGCCTCAACAGTGAAATGAGCTCTAGTCAATTGGATTATTTTTCAGCAAAAGTTTTACAAAAGTCTAAATTAGAAAATAAACTAAACCAAATTAGAAGTTATTTGCAAAATGTAAATGCAAATTTATTTTTAGAAAGTAAGCTAACATTTTATTGATTGAAAACTTAAACATGAGGGGTTACGATTTTTAATTCCTTAAATGTCACAAGTTGAATGGTAATATGTTTTTATTTCAGTGAAAATATTTTTTCTATGATAGCTGGATATGTTTAGGATTCAATTATATTTTAATGATTATAAAGTCTAATTCTTCATTTCCTATGAAAAATAGCCTGGAGAAGTTATAATACCATCTCCAAAGAAACAGACCCAGCACAAAGATTGGCACTCAGGGTTTTAATATCTAAACCTTTTTTTTTCTCCCCCAGAGATCTACAGATCATTGTCAGTCCTTTTTATCTGACTCATTAATCATATTGTTTGCTAACATACGTAAACATGATACCTGTGGATATTTGGAACTGTATTTTAT
This sequence comes from Tarsius wallacei, assembly GCA_963574415.1. Classification (NCBI taxonomy): domain Eukaryota; kingdom Metazoa; phylum Chordata; class Mammalia; order Primates; family Tarsiidae; genus Tarsius; species Tarsius wallacei. The sequence continues at coordinate 507 of CAUYQG010024128.1, read as the reverse complement.
CAGAAAATGCTATAGGGCCAATTCCTAAGAAATTAAGACTGAAAAATATGAGGTAGAAAAGAAGTAAAAAATCAGATCTGGAGAAGATAATTTAGAAAAGGCCAAGCTGGTAGCAGCCCCATGAAAATGAAAGAAGAATAAATACATAACATCCAGATCACAACATGACATATTTCAAAGTTAGAAGCCTATAAAAGAAAATGCAGCTTTAGGTGAAAGGGCAAAATAGCACAGACGAAGGTACTGCCTGCCAAATTGCGTAGTAGAACAGGCAAACCTCGTTTTATTGCACTTTGCTTTGTTGCCCTTTGTAGATATTACACTTTTTACACATTGATTATTTGTGACAACCCTGCTTTGAATAAGTCTGTCAGTACCCTTTTCCCATGACCATGTGGTCACTTCATGCCTTGTGACACATTTTGGTAGCTCTCATAATATTTCAAATCTTTTCGTTATCGTTTTCTCTATTGTGGTGATCTGTGATCAGTGATCTCTGATGTTACT
>CAUYQG010024126.1:0-27334 GCA_963574415.1 Tarsius wallacei | reverse complement strand
CATAGCGTCATCATGTTTTCTTATTTACATTTCTATACTGGCAGGCTATCTTTTAACCTCTCCTTCCCTGATTAGATCTTCATCATACTGTAAGAAATCTTATCCACTCATTTCGTAGAGGACTTTCTCAATACTTCCCCCAGGATTAACTGGAAAAGAGATTTCCTTGCACGACAATGAAGTTCCTAGCAGCTACCCAAGCTGTCTTATTATAAAGTGACTAAGTAATCTGGCATATTTACGAAGTCATCAGCATAAAATAGAAAGATCAAAATCAAACAAAGACATTGACCCCTAGGGAAACATATAATGAAAGAGACTAGAGAAAATATATGTCAAACTTTGTATATTATTTGCTGGATTCTTTGACAACACAAAAGCATTCATAAATATTGTTATTTTAATGCAAAGGAATAGATATCTGAGAACAAGCATTAACATTTGATGGTGGCTCATGTCTGTAATCCCAGCACTTTGGGAGGCAGAGGTGAGAGGATTGCCTGAGCTCAGGGATTCGAAACCAGCCTGAGCAACATGGTGAGACCTTGTCTCTACAATAAATCAAAAAATTAGCCCAGTGTGGTGGCGCATGCCTGTGGTTCCAGCTACTTGGAAGCCTAAAGCAGAAGGATCCCCGGAGCCTAGCGAATCAGGCTGTGGTGACCGTGAGCAGCGTGCCACGGCACTCCAGTCTGAATGACAGAGTGAGACTCTGGCTCAAAAAAAAAAAGTCCAAGAATGAGAGAACAGGAAAAAAGATGGAGGAGAAGCAATTCTCAAGGAAATATTAGTCAACGACAACAATTTTTAAAAGCAGAAAGAGGGTGAATGTCTTAATATCATAAAATTTCTGAAATGTTTGCCTAAATAAAGCCTCTTAAATCCTTCTAATTAAGGAGAAATAAGTCCACTACAATATATTTCCGGACTAATTATCAGAAATATTAAGGCAAGAAGATGATAGAGGAGTGTCCTGGTGGGTGCTTCCCTTGAAATCTAGAGAAATGTGACTCTAAAGCAATCGTGAGGGCAATTAAACCACCTTCAAATATTGATGGACACACGATATATTGTCTCTGGCACATGCATCCTTACTTCCTTATGTCCTCCAACAAAATGAAACAAAAATCAGGTAGAAAGCCAAGGAATCTTGAGCAACACAGACTCTAACATCTAAAAGCAATGAAAAGGTGGCCCCAACAGGAAGGCCTGGGGCACACATCCAGCTGCTGATGGAATCCAAATGCCTACTACAATATCTGACTTCTAATACGTGCTTAAAAACATTGATTAAAGAAATGAACAAGGAATAATTCAATGGGAGAATGGACACAATCTAGACATAAAAGACACAGTATTTGTAGTATAGCAAGGTTGACTGAAGTTTTGTAAATCTTGAGGGTGTGATAATTTCCCCCATACACACACACACACACACACACACACACACACACACACACAACACACACAGCAACAACAACAAAAACTAAAAACTCAAACCAAATCAAGAAAAACAATATTAGAGTAGTCTTCATATTGTTAGTTTTATAGCATAAGAATGAATCTGAGGACAAAGCGGAAAGTCAAGACTGTAGGTGCAAGACAGTATAAACATAAGATGGGGCTTGAAGTCATCAAGAATGATAGAGAAAATGGTGGAGCTTCTAAAGCACTGTCTTACAAAGTGGGCACTCAGAAAATACTGTCAAAAATATGTGAAACAAGACAAAGGCATTTCATGATGTTTATTGAAGCTACTGTTTTAACAAATGGAAAACTCTAAATACCAAAGCTGGAAAGAAAAGGGATGGTAAATGTTAGCTAAATCAAGGCAAAAATGTGTACTGTCCAAATTTGATATATTAAGAAGAAAAGACCAGGCATACTTTCAAGAATTATGTGGGCAGCCACCGGAAGAACTAAAGTAAGAATGATATCAGATAATTTGTCTTCAAAAGAATGGAACAGAGGTAGGAAACAGATTTGTGAGAATACCTCCTTTTCTGTATTTCTAATCTCCTTTGCTCAATTTTATTTTTCATGATATATATATTATTTTAGTGAAAATTCATTTTAAGCTGTATATGTAATTTATTTGTTAAGTTATAAACAGTAGAACAGTAGTCCACCCTTATCTGCTGCGGTTATGTTCCAAGACCCTTAGTGGATGACTGAAAATGAAAATAGTACTGAACCCTATTTATACTATGCTTTTTGCTATGCGTACATCCCTATGACAAAGTTGAATTTACACATTAGGCTTAGTTAATAATAAAATATAATAAGAACATACTCTAAAATCTGTTATGTGAGTGTGGTCTCTCTCGCAAGATATCTTGTGGTCCTGTTCTTATCCTTCTTCTTGTGATGCTGTGATGATAAAAAGCCTACGTGTTGAGTTAGTGAAGCGAAGTGACCTGGGCTTTGTGTTAGGCTGCTATTGACCTTCTGGAGACATGCCAGAAGGAGGATCATCTGCTTTGGGTGAGACTGGATCCCTGAGCCACACAACAAGGTCAAGGGTTGGATGTCAGAGGCAAAGGATGTCGATGACTAACAGGCAGTCCTGCATACAGTGTGGGTATGCAGGACAAAGGATGATTCATGCTTCTGGAAGGATGGAGCCAGCTGGAGAGAAACTTCATCAAGACATTCAGAACAGCACACATTTTAAAACTATAGAATGTCTGCTTCTGAAATTTTCCATTTAATATTTTCAAACTGCAAGGTGGGAGAATTAAGGTGTATGCAAAACTTCAGTAAAATTAATTTTCAAGTCTCTCAAAAACGGTTATCTATCAGAGCAGCTTACTTACCTAGACCAATTGATGAAGATGTAATCAATTTAAAAATGGACAAATAGAAAATGTCTCCCTAGCCTGAGTGGCTCTTGTAATTTTTTGGGTAGCAATTACAAATTTGAAAATATATTGATTTAAATAGAACACATAAACATTTTAAACCAAGACACAGAGACTGTGTTTTTTGCTTTGATGGTTTGCCTTATTGTTTGTTTTGTTTTGTTTTGCTTGTTTGTTTTTTTTGTTTTTAAACAGAATTTGGGCAAATGATGACAGGAAGTGTGAGTCAACAAAAACCAAATCATGCCCGTTTGCTATTTCTCAGTGTTTTTCTTTTTATTTATGAATCATAGTACCTATTTTTATCTTAGGCAAAAATACTCATTTTGTAATTTTGTACAAGTCTAAAATACAATTCTAAATACCCATAAGCAATTATGGTTGTGATAGTTGTCAATAAAAATTTAAATGTTAACTAGCCCAAGTAATTTGAGAATGCTTCTTTAAAACTTAGACTTTTAATCCAAGACTGACATTTGCACATAATATGCATGCTGTGTCTCACCTCAAAAAATGAGGGCAAAATAATAAATATACATGAGAGCTGAGTCTATGTCTAAATAGAGATAGATATTTTCACATATATACTTAAGTAATTTTCAAACTATGCTCACTTGTATTTTCTTCATCAGTTCCTAGAAGAAAATTTCATATCAAAACCCCTTATTAAACTTCAATCTGAAAGATAAGTACAATTATATCACACACACTCATATATGTGCGTGTATGTGTATACGGATGCACACATGTATATGTATGTACATATGTGAATTAAATATCCTCAACAGTTATAACTTTTCTTTTTTTATTTTTTAATTTTAATTTTTAATTATTTTATTTTTAAAATGTAGGGTACAAATGAGGGTTAGGTATATCCGTGGTCATCATGCAGGTAAAGTGTAGGTACCCTTATTGATATTATGTACATAACTTTTCATTTTACCTTTGAATCATTTATAGACCAGATTTTCCTCCATAGCACAATATATCTAAACAATCCTTCTGTCATATATTTCTATCTATTTTAGCTTCAGGTACAATATGAAATCCCACATTTTAAGATTTGTGAAGAGAGAATGAACTAGCATTAGGTATAACATATACTTTTTTTTTTTTTTTTGAGTTGGAGTCTCACTCTGTCGCCCAGACTGGAGTGCAGTGGCCGCTCCAGGCCACCGCAGCCTCGACCTGCTGGGCTCCGGCGATCCTTCCGCCTCCGCCTTCCAAGTAGCTGGAACTACAGGCGTGCGCTACCACGCCCGGCTAATTTTTTATTTATTGTAGAGATGAGGTCTCGCCAATTTGCCCAGGCGGGTCTCGAACCCGCGGGCTCAGGCAATCCACTCACCTCAGCCTCCCAGGGCGCGGGATTACAGGCTGAGCCACCGAGTCCGGCACATATACTTTATTTTAATTTAATTCTATTCTTATACTCCATAGAAACTTTCAGTACAGTATTATGTTAATCACATCCTCTAAAAAGGCAGCTTGAAACTGATTGTAAACTCTCAACTTCAGTATCTGAAGTGTACATGAGATAAACTGAGATCGACAATAGCAATCCCCAAAATACCTCCCAAACTATTTACCCAGTTTTCAGGTTAATACATTTAAGAAGTGGTTGAAACTTTAGAATAGAACTGATTTGGTGCCACATACACAGCAGATGTGCATCGAAGATGTACATAACAGTGTTTTTTGAATGAGGGAATGAATGAATAAATTTGTGAAGACTCTTAATCTTGGTGCTTCTTTGGCTAAAAAATGCAGTTGGGGAAAAAAAAGTTCTTCAGCGTCTTTTTAGATGCATTTAGGTTAGATGGCAGTAAGGACAGAGATCTTTTATAATCTTGTTTTAACAAAAGTGAACTTTTTTGTGTATCCTTTTTCCTATCATAGGAGATTTTAAAAACATTCAATCTACTCGGTAATATCTTTATTTCCAAAACTCTTGGGCGGTGTATATAATCTAACTTAGTTTTCTTTTTTTTTTTTTTTTTTTCCGTTTCCTAGCTTAACTTTCCAGTGAACAGAAGTGCTCTTGTTAATAGATATAATTTTAAGCCTCTTAAAATTAATGGGTATTTATATGGTGTGTTTTAAGACTATGAATTCTCTACTTAACCAAAGCTGAAATTACTTTGTTTCCCAATTGTCAGATAGACTGAAAAATGTCCACAAGGATAATAGCAAAGCAGAAGCCTCCCCTGATGAAATAGTCATATTATAAATGGCCAAGAAAAATCAATGCATTTTTAGTATACTGAGTCTTTCTTGCTCATTGCTTATATTTTGAGTTTTATTTTGGAAAAAGAGTCAAATAACTTGGAGAACATCATTTTATGAGAGTCTCATTCATTATAAAGTAGTTTCAAAACCGAATCAAGCAGGTGCTGGGCAGTAACAAAGACAGGCAAAAACGTTAGAGTCGATAGCAGTTACTACACACCAAACACACGTGTTGGTCAAAGGACCCACGTTAGCTTTCCAGTACCTATTCCGTTTTTCTCTTCTTCAAACGTACCAATGACCTTTTAAAATATATTTGAAAGATATCTCATAGAGAGATACTAGTTTTTTGTCTGGTACGCCTTTGTTTGAGAACCAGGATCATAGCATCAGAAAAAACGGTATGTGATTTTGTTTGTTTGTTTTTAAAGTTGAGGTCTCACTCTGTCACCTGGGCTGGAGTGTAATGGCATGATCACGGCTCACTGCAGCCCAGACCCCCTGGGCTCAGGCGTATCTTCCATCTCAGCCTCCCAAGGAGCTGGGACTACAGTCATACGCCACCACTCCTGGCTAATTTTTAAATTTTAAAAAATCTTTTGCCCAGCCTGGTCTCAAACTCCTGGACTCAAGCATTTCTCCTGCCTCAGCCTCCCAAAGTGCTAGGATTACAGGTATGAGCCACTGCACCTGGCCACTATTGTTACCTAATTGAACAAACAAAATTCGTACGTGAACGAAGAAAAGGCAATACCTAGACCTCTCATAATTGGAACAAAAGTAATACACTTACACTACAAAAAATTAAAAAGTAAAGTTAAAGGCAGGGAATAAACTGTCCATTATGAAAGCAGCTGGCATTCTAAAAACTGTAAAAGCTCCGATGGGTCCTTCTCTACCATCCACTAGCCCACTCTTCACATGGGAAAAGTGATGCAGGATTTTATGTGAGATAGCAACAACACTGATATTTGTGAATAAATATTGGTTTGACAGGAAGTCAGACAAACTACATTTTTTACTCAAAGACGTGTACTTAAGCACAAGGTGCCAAACAGAATTTCTATTTAAAGATTTTAAAAAATGGAGAGAAAATCAGAGTGAAACTGAAGCAGATGGTGTAAATTGGTCCTTTGTGAGTCTTAAAAAGTTTAAATAAAAATATCCTACATTGGAGGATTTTTTAAAAAAAATATGTTTGATCAGAAATAAAACAATTCTAACATAACACCTACAACTTCTGGAATTATTTTGCCTCCATTTCCAATCCTTTCAGACACATACTTCCTATTCAACACACTCAACCCAAACAAAACGCATGTAACTGAAATATTTTAAATAGAGGAGCCTAAGCAATTGAATACATATTTATTGGTTCTAGGATAAGCCTTTTGTCCATACAGAGTATATTACTGCCTTCCTGGTGGGAGGCAAGTAATTTTATTTTTTTCAAATACGGTTACCTTATTTTTTAAAAACTTTTTGAGAAGTAAGACACTATTCTCCAGAACAGTTTCTAAAAATACAAATACAAGAGTAACTCTTTATCCTTGAGTACCCTGGCATGTATTTTCTGTATCACGCTAGTTAGTCATGTCGTCAAAACACAGTATTTATTGATCGAAGGAATGTGAAACCATAAAGATAATTTTGGATATGGTAAATAACAATGAAGAAACGGTATAAAACTATCAGGTAGAAATGTAAAGTCAGGCCAAATTCCTTCATTCATGCAATTGGGAGGGAGTATTTTATCCTATGACTGCTAAATTTTGGCCATCCTATCCGGCTGCTCAGTGGTCAATATTTCAGCATACATTCTTTGCATAGTGACTTGCTCACATACTTGTCATTATGATTGCAAGTTAGCAAACGCAATTTGAGACATAGCCTACAGTTCAAGGTAGCAAGGAGGAGGAGGGGACAGCACAAAAAGCATCTGGTTCATTTTATTGGGACATTAAAAAAAAAAAGCCTAACTCTCCCTGCCAAAAATTGTCCTATACAAATCATTTGCCAACCCTAGCAAGGGAATCTAAGATGGAAAACGTTCATCGCTACGGTCTCTACAGCAGAAGAAGGGGAGGGGATGAAAGGGGTCAGGAATGGGGGATGAGAACTAGTCTTCTGTCACATATCCTAGAAAACACAAATATGTGAGAATGATCCTAAATGAAAACATCCAACGGATTTCCTTTTGGCCAACCATCGCATTGTCGAGTGAGCAAAGAAGTTTTGCATTTTACCATCTGTGGATCCTTAGATAATTTCTGGCCTGGACCTCTTATAGCTAAAGAAACTAATCTCTCCAAGGTGGCACACTTAGGAGTGCAGAATCCGAAATTCGAATCATCAGTCTTCCCATTGCTCCAATACGTGGTATTTTCTCCCAAGGAAACAGAAGTGAGAAAGGTGCAGTGGTGTCCTTAAAGGACTACCCAACAGACCTCCCACATAATTGACTGAGAACCCAAGCTCCTGCGTTGTGAGACCCGTCCCCGGGTTTGCACCAAAGTTCAAACTTCCCACGGTTGCACTAAGTGACTAAGCACAGAGGCAGTTCTAAGGCATGCTGGTCGCTGGAGCTCCAGTGCCTCTCTGATGGCTGGCTCTGGCTCGAGGACTTCAGACGGCCCTGTTGAATCTCTCTCAATCGCACAACAGTCTAGGACAATGCTACTATTCCTTCATTCCCTCTCTCCTTTGCCTAAGGTTAGGCTTGCAGCATGGTCTGAAGGCTCTTCCAGCTCTTTCAAGATTTTTCTCCATTTCTGATTACACAGATATTTACCCTAAATCATGACCCATTTAGCACTGTTTACAATAGCAAAAACATGGAACCAACCCAGGCACCTCATTGAACATTTACCATAATACTATAAGAAAGGGATCGGCAGTAGTGGGACACTGGGCGGGGGGAGGGGTGCTGTGTGTGGCACATAACATCAATAAGTGTATCTGATCTCAAACTAGGCGAAGTGGCAAAGTGGAGACCAAAGGGAGGGCCAGACTTCATCTGCACAATGACCACTTAGGGACCTAACCCGGAATTGCACAATACATTTTTAAAATAATAATAAAAAAAGAAAGTGGACCGGATAAAGAAAATGCGGTACATGTAAACGATGGAATATTGTGCAGCCATAAAGAAGAACAAAAGCATGGCCTTCTTAGTAGCACGGGTGCAGCTGGAGACCGTCATACTAAAGGAACTAATATGGGAACAAAGAACTGAGTACCACAAGTTCTTACTCATAAGTGGGCCCGGATCACTGGTCACATGGGCACAAGGGTGGGATCAACAGATGCTGGACATTGCTAGGGGGATCAAAGAAGGAGGAAGTGGGGGGGGGTATGTGGCAACTCCTTGGGCCCCTGGTCTACTGTCAAGGGAGAGAAGACCAGCTAGAAGTCCAAACTTTACCTGCAGGCAAACCTGCTTCCGTAGTAAATCCTCATTTGTACCGCACAACTCTAAAATAAGATTACAGTCCATTGAATTCTATGTCAGAGAGTTAGGGGTTGTGAAAGGGAATATGAATTTATGGCAACCAAGGAATAAAATCAATTCGTATGGGGGCTGGTGAATGTTTTCTGACCGCAAGGTTTTTCCCCAGTGGTTGCCTCCACCTGGAATGCTTGCGTTCTTTCTCCTCTCTTGCCACCTCCTATTATTCTCCAGGTCTATGCTTAAACAGAATCATCTCAAAGAGGCCTCCCGGACTGCCTCATCTATGGGAAGTCGCTGTGATTACCCTTTTCATAATAACTGATCTCTTCATTTAGGTAATTTTTCTACCACAATGACCTTCATTTTCTTTGCCCGTTTTCTTGTTCATTATTGCTTATTTTTCATTATTTTTCCTCTATATTGAAGAGCTGTGGAGAAAGGCGGAGTTTTTTCTTTTATTCACCACTGTATGTCATGAACTTAGCTCAGTTCCCAGCACACAGCAGTTACTCAAAATGTTTCTCGAATGAATCAATGAAACACTAGAGAAAGATAGGGAAGAAAAATTTCCCATTAGATTTAAGAATGGGAGATCATTAGATTCCTTAAAACATTTACATGTGGACTAATAATAATGACGGAAAGAAGGAAAAAATGAGTTTACTATGGTTTTGGTGCTGTGTTAATTATTTTCCATGTATATCTCATTTAATCTTCAGAACATTGTCATGAGATTGCTATTATTTCTATTCCAAATCTGAACATTAGAAATGGAGAGCAGATGATTTTTGCTTTTCTTGGTAAGCAAGTGTTTAAGCTAGTACCCTATTCCGTGCCATCTATGCAGACACTGTGTTTTAATATGCCCTGACTTAGTGAGTTGAGAAGTAATTGGGACCGTGCAAATATCTTATACTTAGTAGAACTTTAAAAAGACAACAAAAGAATGTCTATGTCGAGATTTGGAGGCAGAGGACACATTATAGAACGTGAACATGTATATATATGCTAAGACCAACAGGTGGTTACATTTTTGACAGTAGATTTTGAAACAAGAAAGATCAATTGATCATATGCAACCCCGAGTGGGTGGTGTTGGGATGTCAGGTAATGGTGAGTCAGGATGGTACCAAAATTCTTGTTGATTTAAAAAAAAAAACAAGAACATATTAGGGGGTGAACATAATAGGTCTGTAGTTGGGAAAGGGGAAAACATTAAGAGAGTACATATAAAAGCTTCAGGGTTTTGTTTGTTTGTTTCTGTGTGAAGGAGAGTAAAACGAAAGGACCAGGAGAGCAAGGGGGAATAAATAGCTGGTCTTAACTAAATTTCAGGTCAAATATAATACACTGAAAGGGAAGAGGTGAGAAGATCGCTGGTGGGTTATGTCTTAAATTTCACAGGCTTGAGAAGGGCTCCTTCTCACCCACTGACTTGCACGTGGGTAAGGAAATCATCTCCAGAAGAGTTAAAAGTGTTTTTATGAGTTGACTGTGACCACTATTTAGATCCCATGTTGCATGGCAGAGGACCTCGAGAATGATACATACGGAGTTGTTAGAATCATCAGAGATTTGGATGGACCAAAATTATGTTATCATCCGCCCTGAAAAAGGAGAAAAGCAGAAAAAGAAAATGACTGCAGCCCATGTCCTGTTTGTTATTAAAATCTTAATATAATGACACGTGTAGTACTGCATATTCAAAATTGCTGCAAAATTGAATTTGAAGAGTTTTCGAGGTGGATATGCAAGCAAACAGTAAATCAACATTTTTCCTTTTGCACACATCATGAGTTCTCAGCTCAGCGTGAGTTACTATTGTGGATATTAAAAAAATAGTAATAATACAGAGCGTGACCTTTGCCTTCAAGAGGCTAATAACGCATCGCTAGTAGTGATAGAGGGAAAAATATGGAATAATTAGAGAATATTGACGAGATAAACTGTGAAATTGAATTACGGACACAATAGAAGAAAAAGAAAGGAAAGGTCAGCGTCAGCTAAAGTAATCAGAAAAAGGCTGCGGTGAGGTAGATGGGGCTTATTCTGGGTCAGGGGAAATAGGTACGATTTAGATAAACAGAAGAAAGGTGAGAAAAACATCAGGATAGGATAATACCGGGCGCCAAGGCTTGATGGCAACTAAGGGCAAGGGTCTTGCAGGATGTAAATGCTCTGCGGGTCACTGAGATCAGACCACAATCAAAGGCAATTGCACAGCAATCGCAGCAAAAAAGAGCCAGAGGCCCTGTGACAGCTACTCTGTCTGCCTGCAACTTAAGGAGCCAGCAGACTGGCCAGATGGGCCTTCACACTCCAGAGATGGGGTGGATCTTTTCAAAAATAGGCATCAGGCTACCCATTAAATTGACGAGCAGAGCCCAGGATGGTGACAGGTTTTATCAAGGATGGGCGGAAGGAGACATAAGCCACAATTTGGTTTTTCGGAGTCACACTTGCACAAGTGGAAAATATCTTCAAATAGGAATGCTGAGGATATGAAGCACAAAAGACTTTTAGTTTCCAGTTGGAGTTTTCTCTAAATTTTTGGCATTCAAGGTTTATCTTATGCAAATTATCATCCCCTGGTCTTTGGATGTTTCACTACCCTAAGGAGTTAACACGAAAAAGTTAGTTTTGGACGTTAGCCAAATCAGCAATACGTGGTTTCAGAAGAGAATGATGCTTTTTAAAGGTGATTGACAACCCTGTTAATAGTTAGATCTACTTTTCTTATTTTAAAAGTTATTGCAGTCATTATATTTTATCACATGCTGCACATCTGATAGCTTACACAACACTAATTTCTTTTTTTAATGTATATTTTATTTTAAAGATGTGGGGTACAATTCTGGATTAGGTATACACGTGAACGTTTACACATATCACCAATTTCTTTAAAATCATTTGCTCATTTTGAGTTATTCTTTTGTGTACAGTTGGATTTTAAAATAGATCATAACCAAATGTGTTGGTACCTTGGTAGTATATATTAAATTATATGTACACCTACTTTGTGTGCGATAATTGATGTCAGCATTAAGAATTTCAAATTTTCAATATATCCTGACACAAGAGATGCCAGATGTGAATAGATATAAATGAATGAATGGATGAGTGAAAAATGAATGAGTGTATTAATGGGTGAGAAAATAACTACAGTTCATAAACATTTTTATTAGATTTCCTAATAATCTAGTAATAATGGAATGTAAGAAAACTGTAAATTTTTACTGATTTTTTTTCTTCTTTCCAGAAGAAAGGTAAAACATATCATAAAAGCAAAAATGTGAGAACATAACCTTGCATAATGGTCTTAATGAGCCTTCACTTAAGTGAATATTAGACAAAAATATGAATAAACAAAAATTTCCTTATGCCACAATGATAACAAGTTTTGTTTATTATTTTCATCTTCTCCTACTCCTAAAGAAGATAGAAGAAAATAAAAATAGAGCAATTAAATAGTCATGAACATTAAGGTTAGTAAAGAATCTCCCTGTGCTTAATTGTTTTAATGTTTGAAAGAATTATAGTTATTTTTCAAAAGTGTTTTCTTCCTATAGAACATGAAATGGTGTCAATAAAACCATTGCCATTTGATAGCTTGGCAGAAATATATGCATACCTGAAGGGAGACTCCCAAAACTCCAGAATTTATTTACTAAAAACTGTGTATTTATTCTTACATGTTTAAACTTCCATTACCTTCAAAGTACTCTCCCTAAAAAAGTTTTTGAACTTTCCAAGTTTGATGCCATTTAGTGCTTCTGCTGTTTTTGTTTCACATTTTCCTCATCCGCAAAATGTTTCCCTTTGAGGACTTTTTTTCACCAGGTGAAACAAAACAAAGCTCCCTGGGGCAAAATTGGTTGAAAAAAGATGGTGGAGCCCAGGGTAATGCTGTTTTTGGTCAAAAACTGTTGAATACCCATCACAGTGGGGCAGGTACGATTGAAAATCACCCATCATAACCCGGCAGACACTTGAAAGAATCTCCAAAAAATAAAACAATAAAACTCCACCGAAGCCAAACACAGCCTCTCACAACCATGCTGGCTGGTGCACTGATGCTGATGAATTCCTCGAACACTCACCTGGTGGGGGAGGCCTAAACTATAAGGGGCTCGCCCTCCAAAAGATAATTCTGGGGTTTTGGGGGTCCCTCGTTGTGTATGCATGGAAAAAAAATATGTTGAATACGTAGTTTGTGAAATAAATTGATTAAAATGTATAAATGCTTCGTATTTTGTAAAGAAAAGCAGTCAGTGTGAGAAGCCGGATAATGGCCCGGAAGGTGTCATTCTAATCTCCAGAACCAGGAAGGTCCTAGGGACTTGGCAGGTGTGATTAAGTTAATGATCTGAGGGTGGGGAGAGAATTCTGGATTATTTGGGTGGGCTTGAGTTAATCACAAAGATCCATATAGGAGAGAGAAGGAATAGTAAGAGTTAGAAGGCCAAGACAGGGAAAGCAGAGTTAGGAGAAAGGAATGCATTGTTGCCTTTAGAGATGGAGGAATGGACCACATTGTCAACAAGAAGTACGGGTTGCCTCAAGAAGGTAAAAAATCACAAAGAAACATTCTTTTCTGGGGTCTCTTAGAGTAACCAGCCTGCCCACCCCTTAATTTTAACCCTTGATGTTTTATTTGGGACTCTGACATCCAGAACTATAAGGAAATACATGTGTGTGACTTTAATACACCGAGTTTCTGATCATTTGTTATAGAAACAGCAGGAGACTAACGCAGTCAATTTGGTTTCTCTAGGTAGAAGATATGGGGACACAAAGAAATGAATCTCTAAAATAGACTAAGTGTAGGCGAAACTACACTTAAGACTGAAATTAAGTTATAGAGGCAAAGACTGGGTGGGCGGGATGTACTTCAGGCAAAGGATACAGGATTTGCATAAACTCTATGATGGGAGCCAGTAGGGTTCCTTCAAGGAACAACAAAAAAATCAAAGTTATGTGGTGCTGGAGAGGTTACACAGGACAACTGGTGAGAGATCCTGTCAGCCATGTTAAGAAACTTGAAATTCACTTTAGGCAGTCATGCTTCACCTGGGTAGGCTTCAAGTACATTCACAAAAAGAAGAAAAGAAAGTATTATCTCTAATCTTCAACAAAATTTATCATTCCTTTTTAACATGAGCACCAACGACAAACCAGATTATTAACAGCATCTATAACTTTGTCAGCAATAAAAACCAGATTTTTAAATATTTTTGTATTATCTCAAAACATTATTTACATACGCTATTACTTTGAAATGATGTTGATTCTTAGGCTGCTGGTAGATCTAGTAATTCCATGTGCTGATAAAAAAATATATCCTGTAATTGCTATATTACATATTTTTTGAAAAACCTTTTTTGGTAATTTTATTCGAAATAGTTATTTTGTTTGTAATCAGATGCATTTTATTTTATGCACTTGAAAAAACAATTTGGAGAAGAACTCCATAGGGTAAGACATTTTATATATCTATCTATATAAAATGTCTTTATATATATATACACATTTTTTTTTAGAAAACAGGATTTATTGGGAAGACAGAATAGCTCCCACAGTGGGAGGGAACCCGAGGGGGTTGCCCAAGACATTATATTTAAAGGAACAGAAATGGGAAACCACTGAGACATTCAAAAAAAAAAAAAAGAAAAAAAAAAAAAAGAAAGGCAGGTGCAGTGGCTCATCTCTATAATCCCAGCACTTTGAAAGGCTGAGGTGAGAGAATTACCTGAGCCAACGGGTTCAAGACTAGCCTGGGAAACTTGGTGAGACCTCATCTTTACTTTGGCCTCATGGAGTATAATCAATTTTAGTAAAGTAACAATGGATAAAACAAGACTAACTAGGAAGATTTGCCACGATCTTAGAAGGAAATAATAACCGCATGCCCTAGAATAACGGAGATGGGGAAGGTCTCAAGGATTACTCAAGAAATACGATGATTAGTTTTGGTGATTAGTTGGAAGCAACAGTTACCTTGCACAACTAAGTGTGGCCATTTACTGAAATGGAAGATGCAGGCAGATGAGTTTGGAGGGGGGAATTAGTGAGCTCAATTTGGGACATATTTGAGATTTGGGCCAGGCTCTGTGGCTCAGCCTGTCATCCCATCACTTTGGGAGGCCGAGGCGAGTGGATTGCCTGAGCTCACAGGTCCGAGACCAGCCTGGGTAACTTTGCCAGTCCCTATCTCTACAACAAAATTAAAAAATTAGCCAGGTGTGGTAGTGCGTGCCTGTAGCTCCAGCTACTTGGAAGGCTGTGGCGGAAGGATCGCTGGAGCCCAGCAGGTCAAGGATGGGGTGGCCATGAACATGCCACTGCACTCCAGCCTGGGTGACCGAGTGCTACTCCAACTCTAAATAAACAAACAAACAAACAAATAAATAAATGGAGATTTATGTGGTATTTAGGTGGTACCATCCGGTAATCAGTTAATATATAGATTTAGGGCTGAGGCAAGAGTTCTACAGTTAAGTTTTAGGTTTCAGAATTGTCAGTGTATGAGTGATACTTTATAATGAAGTGAAATCATTTAAATATCACTTAAATATGTTTTATACAATATAACTGGAGTGTGAAAGAGAAACTTGGTTACCACTTAAACTGTTTAAGAGAAATGCAAAAGACAAGAAAGCCTGCAAAGATAACCTGAGGAAGGGAAGTCACATAGGTCAAAGGAAAACCAGAAGAAAAAGACTTTTGGATATTAGGGAAAAACATCATCCCCAGGAGTCAGCAGTCATTAGCATCAACTATTTCAAGCGGGGGTGATAGCGAATGAACACCGGCTTTGGATTCAGAAGAGCAGCTCCTTGGTGCCTTAGTGCTCTTGGCATGCGGTGAGAATTGATAACAGGAGAGATGGCATGCTTTCACTTGAAGACATTTGGTCCTTAAACAGAGAATTGCAGCACTGAAGGTCAGTAAAGGGTCTGGGGAGGACATTTCATTTTTTAAAT
This sequence comes from Tarsius wallacei, assembly GCA_963574415.1. Taxonomy (NCBI): domain Eukaryota; kingdom Metazoa; phylum Chordata; class Mammalia; order Primates; family Tarsiidae; genus Tarsius; species Tarsius wallacei. Next base: position 11,810 of record CAUYQG010024126.1, on the reverse strand, counting down.
GAGAGAAACCTGTGATGCTTAAATGCTGACAGGATAATTAATCCCAAAGAAAGGGAGAATTGTTAAACACAAAGGAGGAAGAATAAAATAGTAACACTTTCAGAAGAAATGCGATAGTTTTTTCGTAATTTTGTTGTATATTTATTCATATGATTGCTTAAAATTTTCCCTTGGAGGTTATATTTCTTAAGCATCAATTATTTTCTTAATTTAGATAGGATGTGATCAGCCAACTTTGACTTAAGCCATAAAAGAGTGGTAATATTTCTGGCCTTTTTTGTTGCAGATTCAAATATAATTGATATGATTTCGGTCCTGCTCTTGCAGACCAGTCTTCAATTTATCTTCACCGAAACATGTATTTAGAGTAGTTTTCTTACCAAAACGTCCATTAAAAAGTGACACGAATGAAATGAAAAGTATTTGTGAACTTCTTTTTCTGTTTATGGTAGCAGAACAAAGTCTACTCAGTGGCACAGGAGAATTGCTCAGAAAACTAGAATTTGAACGACCAAGCTTCCCAAAGAAGAGAGTTGTGGAGAATTAAGTTCTTAGATCTAAGGATTTTCCCCTCTATCCAGTTTTCAAATTTGTAAGTTTCCTGCAGCTAACCACAAGTAAAAAACACAGAGTGGGGCTTTTTGTTGTAGGTTACTATTGTTATTCATTTGTTTTAGTAGCCTCAAAGTGGTTAAATATTGGAGATCAAGACTTACTGAACTGAGGGTAAAAACCCTAGTAAAAAGTGCCGTTTTGAGAAATCTTAATGAGGGACAAGCCTAATATAGTTTGGGCAGTACAAATCCAGCTATACTGTCTTAATTCGGCTCACTCTCTGAATCAAGGGGCTCTGTCCATTTAATTTCCAGTAAGAGGATAGGAGAACGTCTCCCTAAACAGAGATAATGTTGTCCAAACCCTCAAAAATGTTTCAAAAATTTTTCCATAAAAAATGTTCAATGAAAGATTAAAATTTAGTTAACAATATTTAAGATATACTAAGACATGGGAAAATGGCAATTAAAATAAAATACGAAGACCGCAGATGTAAACACAAATATATCTGAAATTATGTTAAATCTAATAGACTGAAAATTCCAATTAAAGAAGAAAAATTGTCAGACTTAATTAACACACAGAAGTTATATATTTCTTATTATAGCACACATTAAATATAAGAAAACAGAAAGGTTGATGTTAAAAGAAATAAAAACATATACACGAAAGTACAAACCAAAATAAAGTTAATATGACTGTCCAAATGTTAAGCAAAGTTGACTTTAAGTCAGAAACACTAAGAGAATGAAAAACAGACATTCAAAAGTAGGTGAGTTCACAAGTAAGATATAGCAAATATAAACAAATATACACTACTAAAAGAGCTTCAAAATACATGGAGCACACCACATAGAAAAATGAACTCAAAATGGTTCAAAGGTCTAAACATAAGATGTAAAAAATATTAAACCTAGAAGAAAAAAATATATGGAGCAAAAATTGTCACACTCAAAAAGAGATAGCTTAAACCACAACCTTAGCAAAAGACTTTAAAAACAATTTTCTCACACTCTGATAAAAAATAGAAACAAAATCGGGAGAGAGAGAGAAAATCTGAAAAATACACTTAAGAAATGATTAAATGACATATATTAAACAGTTAGCATAACAAAAACAGAAGTCACAGTGCTTTAAAGTGGTCATGGAACATTTCATTTACCAAAGTCTATGAAAGGCTGGGTTATAAAGCAGGAATCAATACATTCCAAAGGCTTTGAATGAATTCAGAGTATATTCTTTAATCACAAGGAATTAATATGGACATATAAAAATCATCAACAAAGTTTTCTAATGTTTTGAAATTAAACAATCATTTCTATTAAATAACTCATGGATTTAAAAATAAGTCAAAATGACAATTGACAAAAATTTGAATTGAAAGATGATAAAAAATGACCCACCAGAAGTTAGAGCAGAATTTAAAGTCCTGAATTCATATATTAGATATGACTGAACAATCATGTGTATATCTTAAGAATAAAAATGCAACCGGAATATTTAACACAAATAAAATAAAAAAGAAAATATATAGCAGAAATAGACAAAACAGAAGTAAATTTTCAAAATCAATAGTGCTAAGAGTCAGTTCCTTGAAAAGGCTATTCATATTTATAAAGAAAAAACAAGAAAGCTATCTGAATTTATTGATATTAGCAATGAAAAGATTGTGTCACTATGGTTTGTTCAAATGTAAAAAAATAAAGGATGTTATAAGCAACTTATGCTATGATATCGAACAGACAAAGATTCCTATATCTGGTATAGAAATTGAATCTGAAATAAAATCTTCCCACAAAAAATGTACATATGGCTTTTGGAGTGAATTTCTCTAAATATTTAGGAAAAAAAAAATAACACAAATATTTCCAGAGGGGTTAAAAAGGAAGGAAGTCAATTCCCATGCTCATTGTACAAAAGCCAGCATAACTTTGCTACCAGAACCTTACTGAGATAATAAAAAAGAAAAACTATACAAAAATCCCGATCACAATCATAGCTAAAATAAAAACCTAAACAAAATATTAACAAGTGGAGTCTAGAAGTATTCAAAGAAAATAACATAAAATTGCTGACCTATCTATTCTAATAATGCAAGAGAGGGTTAATATTTGAATCAATGAATGTAATTTACCATACTAATAGAATACTTACGTGATAATCTCATAAATACAGAATATGCTTTTATAGAACTAAAAAAATCTTATAATGGAAATTTTTATAATTATATAAAAATGTGACATTCTATGATAAATTTCCCCTTGAAATTGGTGATAAGACAGGGTGCTCATAATTATCATGTCTATGCAGTATATGTTTTGGAAAATCCAGCCAGAAGACAGTAAGAATGAAGAAGAGGAAATATAATTACCTCTATTTTCAGGTAATATTATTGTTTACTGAGAAAATCTAAAATAATCTGTAGACTATTAAAATTGAGAAGCAAATTTTACAAAATAGATTCAAAATTTATATAAATATCAAATTTCTATATACTGGAAACAGACTTTCTCAATAGCAGCAAGAGTATCAATTACATATCACGTTTTGAAGAAAAATATGTAAAAATTCTATATATCAGAAAACTTATAACTGTCAAACATCAAAGGAGATCTAAATGAGTGGAAGAATATATTAAATTTATAAATTGGAAGATTCAATTTTCAAAAGATGTCTGTACTTTTCATATTTATGTGCTATTGTCATTTTTGTTAAAAATGACAACTTTCCTTCTCTCTTTCTCTTCCTCTCTTTCTCTTTCTCTCTGTCTCTCAGAATTGACAGGTTGGTTCTCAAGTAGCTGTTAAAAATCAAAGGGTCAAGTGTAGTCAAAATTTTAAGGAAGGGCAGTGGAGACAACTAGCGTATATCAAGACATCATCTAGTGACAATATTGAAGAACATGAGATAGCAGTGCATGGAAAGGCCATTTCAGAAACACTCATTTACTTGATTTATGGCAATAATGATTGTGTAGTTGAGAAGAGTGAGTTTTGACTTGTGTTTATACACAAAAATAATCAAATCCAGATGGATCCTATAGTTAAATGTGAAAGGTAGAACATAAAACTGTATGTGAATTGAGAGTTTATTCAGGACATTGGAGTAGGCAAAGATTTGTTTTTTTTAAAAAAATAAGACACCTAAGGGATTAAATATGAGGGAAAGATTGGTACATTGGACTTTATTAAAATAATGTCTGCTCATTGAGACATCAAAATAAGAGTGGAAATTCAAGCCAGGAAGATATTTGGGAAGATATTTGTAGTATATTTGTCTAATAAAGTATTCTTACTGAAAATATATAATTTCTAAAATTCAATGTGATGAAACACAGACAGTCGAACATAAAAAGAACAAAATATGTCAACAGATATTTTATAAAAAGGGTGATTCTTATTATAAATAAACTTACAATGAGGTGTTCAACCTTATTAGTAATCATGGAAATAAAAATAAAAATTACAATTAGTTGTCACTGTCTTCACTAATTATAAAAATGAAAAAAATATCAAGTATTGACAAAGACATAAACAACTGAAAATTGTAGATTTGTACTGTGGTGTATTGATGCGAGTGTAACGTACTCCGTTCGCTTTGGAAAACTGAGTTTACAAAGCTGACTGTGCGTTAGCCTGTGAAGATGTTTGTGTGCTTGTGCGTGCGTGCGTTTGTGTGTGTGTGTGTGTGTGTGTGTGTGCAGGCGCGCACATATATACTTTTACAAGGTGATAGCGCATTGGAATGCTGGTAATATTTTTGACGTTCATGGTGATTATTTAATTTTAAAAAATCACCAAATTATAAAAGTTAAGGTTTTTGCACTTTTCTTTATTGGTTATTTATTAGTTTCCTAAGGCTGTCGTAATAAATTACCTTAAACTTGGTAGATTAAAAAACAAATGTATTCTCTTATGCTTCAGAAAGCCAGAAATCTGACTTCAAGGGGTGTGCAAGGTTGGTTCCTTCTGGAGTGAGAGTCTGTTCCATGCCTCTTTCCGAGCTGCTGATGGCAGCCAGCAATTCTCTGTGTTCTTTGGATGAATCACTTCAATCTCTGACTTTGTGGTTTGTGGTGAATAAAAACTTGGGGAAAATACTATCCATCTATTACAGTTATATTTTAATAAATGCTTTGCAATTAAATATGTATTGTTAAAATCATATTTAGTATTAGGTTAATCAAGTGTTGAATTCTTATTCTTGGTGGTGCATTAGTTTCATAAGTCTATTTTATGGAAACAATAGAGTTGTATTTTGGATATTTTTAATCATCATTCAAAATAATAAGCATATACTTTAAAAGTATAAAATACACAACACATATATTTTGTAACAATAGAAAACATACAATATATGTGCATTTTATAACAAACATTTCTATTATATTAGAGTGGTTTTTATCAATGTGCTAGCTTGCTTATTTTTCTTGAGTCTGATAGAATAGATTTAACATTTTAAACTAGACAAAATGGAAAACCAAAACAAAGCTTATTTTGTGAATGCTGATTCACTTTCAGTAACTACATTTCTAAGCTTTAAATAAATGACAATAGGATAATTACTCTTATTATAATTTTAACAATTTTATACATTGATATGCTATGGAATTGAATGTGATAATGTTGAAATTTGCAAGCCAAAAACTTTTATTTCTTATATTGGCACATAATTTACAATTTTACCTCAAACATATAAAAGACAGTCATTACATAAAAGTATAACTACAGCGTTCTTGCTTATAAAAACTGATTTATTTTTAATTCTAAAGAGTTTGGATTTAGTCCTCACCTTTTCAAAAACCAATTTCTTTCTTATTTTAAATGCAATATGTTCATTATGATTTTCTACGTGGCATGCTGGCATAAAGAATTCTATCTTTATTTAATCCACCCAGCTTTTTCAACTAAATCTCAATTTCTAAATTAAGAAAGGAGTACTTTAGCATTGCTTGTTTATATGCATACCAAAATGCCTTATCTTGGTTTTATGATGTTGTTTGTAAGCTCTGGAGATACTAATGCTAATTTCATCTTTGTTACATTCTCGGATAATCTGTTCAGAGACTTTGAGTATTGCTGACATACAATGTTCAGACTTTATTTTTTCCTTAGTGGACCTGTTGTTTAGCCTTGCTATCACTAAGGCTTGTTATCATTTATCCTACTCTTTCAGCTGCACAGTTCAATCCCCGTCCATCACGCTCCCTAATGCCCAATGTCTGTCCTTTCTTGCAACTTTTTGTTTCTGTTTATTGTCATAAGCTCTTTTTCCCCTGCGGGAAGATAATAGTTGGTCTTATGGTAAGACGCGTTTAAAGTCATTTTCTCATTTCTAAAATATAATATAGTTTAGCCTTTGAATACACAGAAAAGGAAATGTAATGATGTCTTTCAGTAATAGTATATTTAAAATGGGAAATTAATTAGAGAAAACACTTAGAAAGCAAGCAGACTCAATGTAGATGTATAGCAGCCCGTTAAATAAAATTAGGGCAGTCAATATAAAATAAATTCTTACAAACAAGGCAGAATATTCACCTTTCTGATGGACTAGGAGAAGTATTAACCAGAGAACCATCTCAGACAATCACCAGCCCCAGCAATGTGAAAATCAGTTAGTAAGTGTGTGTGAAATAAGACGGTAATAGACTATCATCCAAAAATATATGGATTACAAAAAAATATTTGAAACAAACATGCTTGAGATCGAGAAAAATCGCTCATTCTTCACCATTTACATGTAAGGCAACAAGAACTAAAAGACAGCGTAAGGTTTGTGGCAGAGGATATAGGTGTCCCCTTCTGTATCATCTTGGCTTTTGCTGTTCCATGCCTTCACTCGTGCTACTGCAAGCACCTGCGTGCTCAACCTTTACCAGAAGCACTTGCCTAGAAAGCAGACTAGAAATGCTGGGAAGGTAGGTGACCAAGGAGCTTTGCTCATCCGATGACAGTATAAGGGAAAAATTACCGCAGCTTGTTTATTTCTCAAGTGGGACAATTACTATGTACCTTCTGCCCAAGTCTACACTGGAAGCGAGATTCTAGTGGCTCATCTTAGACCCACTGAGTTGGAATCGCTGGGGAACAAGTATTAGAAACCGCTTTAGGTAAGTAGGTCTTCAGGTAGGTAGTCTTATATAGGCTCCACTTTGAGAAGCATTGTTTTATACCAGGAATCAAAAAGCCTTTTCTGTAAAGGCTTGTGTTTCCCATTGCTGCTACCAAAAATCAACACAAATTTAAGGGGTTAAGACAACATAAATGTATTATCTTATAGTTCTGGAGATCAGAAGTCCAACATCATCATCACCTGGCTAAAGTCAAGCTGTCGATCGGTCAGGTTCCTTCTGAAGGCTCTAGGAGAGAATCTGTCTCCTTGCCTTTGTCAGCTTGTGTTCCTTAATTTGTGACCCTCTGTCTTCAAAATGAGCAGTGTAGTATCATTACATCTCCTTTTCAGACACTATCTGTTTTCACAGTGCCTTCCTCTGTTTGATTCCCCTACCTCTCTCTTACGGGAACCCTTGCAAATACATCGGGCACATAGGATAACCAAGAATAATTTCCCTATCCTAAGATCTTTAAATAACCACATCTGTAAAGTCCCGTTTGCTTTGGAAAGTAATATATTTACAGGTTCTGGGAACTCAAATGGGAACCTTTTAGAGAGCTATTATTCAACTTACCATAGGCCAGATAATAAACATTTTAAGTACTAGTTTCTCAAAAGCAAAACTGAGGCTATTATGTAGCAATGTATATAACAAAGAGCTAACTCCTATCCGGCTTCATTGCACTGGGGAAATTGCTGGTAGTGGGAAGTGTCAGTCCCTCCCCATTCTCCCTCCTCCCCTCACCACCCCCCCCCCCCATTCAGTTTCATTCTCTGCTCCAGGAATGCTCAGTCCCTTGTACTCTTTTCCTCTTGGAGAGATTTGCAGACTCAATGCGGGCAGCTGGGTGTCTAGTAAGCAAGAGTCCCTCCCTCCTGCCTAGATGGAAATTCCAATGCCAATTGCCCAGAAGATTCCAACAGAGGCATTCTCCACGTGAAGGTGGTTCCTACTACACCTTGCTTTGCAGCAAGAAGGTGTGACCATTGACAGAGGAGACAAGTGCTGGGACAAACAGGGGCAAGGGGGGACATCTTGGCTCGGTTTCCATGACTCGTGTGCTAGACGTCCAGGAAGAAGCACCCTTTGTCCACAGGAAGCATAAGAACAGGTGGTGTGCCAGATGTGACCTGAGAGCTGTAGCTTGCAGAGACCTGCTCTTCCATCTCCCAGACATCCCTTCTGGGAGTGAGTTCCAGCTGCCCACAGCAGTGGTCTGCTGATATCTTTCCCCTCCGTTTGCTCCTTCCTTCTTCTGTCTCATGGGTCCTCCACCATTCGTGCTTTCTGAAATAACATCCCAAATAATCTAAGCTGAGTGCTTTCTTCAAGAGTGCTGCTTAGATACCACAATGAGGACGTGTTGTGACTAGAGACAGTACAGATGTTTTTTTTGAAATAAATTCTATTTGTCAGATATATACCAATTATAAACCTGACTTCTCATTCGTATCGGGTTTCTAGTAGATAGAAAGGTATGTGGTTTTCTTTCTTCAAATACGTATGTTTTTCCATTTGTTTATTTTTCTGTCATGTTACTGTGCATAGCTGTAAGAGTAGAGTCATGGTAATAAGATAAAACCCACTGATGATCTCTAAATGAAGCAAACAATAGAGGATAAAATTTTTTAAGAACACTAGAAAATTAATGATGACAAAAATAAAATTCAGCACTGCAACTATTTGGACTCATTCTAGAAGAATAAAGAGTTAGTTGTGTTTTTCTACTTGACAGGGCATCTTATAAGTCTACTAGTGGCCAGTGCTCTGGGGAAGGTTTGAATAATGTTCCTCTGGCACAAAGTCTAAATGCAAGTTTGAAGTGAAGTCAGAAATACTGTTCGCTTTCAATCAGATGAAAGGAGGAGCCATTTAAAAAAATATCTTCGTGTTTATTAAAAAAAAACATTATTTGTTCTTTTCTAGGCCAAAATAATAATAAGATGCCAGAGATGGAATATTCAGAAAGGTAATGCATATATTTTAGTCACATCTTAATCTGTTTTGGTTAGAAAATAAAATCCAGACTTTTAATCCAACAGTAAAGAACATTGTATTTATTTTTCACAAATATGTGGCTAATGTAAGAAAACTCACATTTTACAATTTTAACTAATCAAGCTACCAGTTTTCACAACATATCCTTTTCTAATATCATAATTAGGAAGAAAAATTTCATGTAGTGCCATTGTCACCAGCTAGATTCCAATTTAACTATAATAACATTAGTGAGTAACAGGGCATGGAAATGAGCTCTCTAAACTGGCAGCACAAGGAAGAGATTTTATATCCACACTCTATTTAGAATGTGATCACTACCGCCTTAGTGCCTCTGTGATTGCTCAATTTCTCAGGTAAAAATAAACTTCACTCGTTAAAACAATTAACATTTAAAATGGAAGAGCCAAGCCTGCATAGAGTCTTTTAGAGGAAAGTATACGGTAATTCATGTTTCCTTTGTCTGCACCCAACTCAGAAGTACATCATTAAAAACAAATAAGTCAAAACTTTTTTCTCAATTCATAGTAAATTTTATAGAAACTAAAATATCTGTTTTATTTTAAGTTATTCTATTGTCTCAGATTTTTAGTATACTTTGTTACATGCAGGTATAAAGTTAAAATTAGATAAAAATATAGATTTAGATCGAAATCTACAATTCAGGGTCTTATGTAGGTAACAGTAAAGCTATACTGGTGGAAGAAAATATATATATTCTTTTTAAAAAATTATTTCATTTAAAAAATGGGGGTACAAATGAGGGTTAGGTACATACGTGCTCATCATAAAGGTAACCTTATTGATTTTATGTGTTCCCCCCATCTCTGGCAGTGTTCCATCACTGCCAATCCCTTATGAACACCTCACAATGAAGTAATTGCAGTAAACACTTTTCACTGTCTTTCCAACCTACACATTCCAAGGTAAGTCACTGAAATACCATATTCACTGTTATAATGTAATTGACTATTTGTAAAATAAATGGAACATTATTTTTATAAATTGAACCATAAACATTGAAGTGCACTAAACTTAGCCCTGTGGTGAGTTATCAATTAATGATTAACATATCTGTGTAACTCAATAAAGCAAATAAGGTGTGTAATCTATTTACATTTTTAAAAGTTATCATGTGAAGCTGGGCGAGGTGGCTCATGTGGGTAATCCTAGCACTTTGGGAGGCAGAGGTGAGAGGATTGCCTGAGCCCATGGATTTGAGACCAGCCTGGGCAACGTGGTGAGACCTCTTCTCTACAATAAGTCAAAAAATTAGCTGGGCATGGTGGTGCATGTCTGAAGTTCCAGCTACTTGGAAGACTGAGGCGGAAGGATCGCCTTAGCTCAGCAGGTGGAGGCTGCGGTGGCTGTGAGCATGCCACTGTACTCCAGCCTGGAGACTGACTCAAAAAAAAAAAAGTTAACATGTGTTAGAAAATAATTGAGAGACACTGTTCTAAGGACTTTATTCCCATAAACTCTTAGTTTTTATAAGAAACCAAAGATTATAACCTGTTCCTAAAGCATTGTTGACTTACTATAATGATGACTTTTCTTGCAGATTCTCCATGACCAATTAGTAGAGTGCAATGGCATTTGTGTTCTCTCATGATATATGGTATGCTTTGGGGGAACCGATACTGTATTTGTTGTTTCCATTATAACTCTTCAAATGATCTAAGAAAAAACTGTCTACACAATGGGTCTAGACTGATTTTTTTTTTCTTTTTTAAAATTATTATAAAGATGTGGGGTACAATTCAGGGTTAGGTATATAACCGTTGATTTTGCAGGTACCCTTGTTGATGAGGTGTGTCTCTCCCTCCCCTGGCAGTTTCCCTCAACTGCCAATCCCAGTCCCCTTCCCCTGACAGTTTCCCACTACTGCCAATTCCTTTCTTATAATATTATAATTGTTCAAGGTCCACTTATGAGTAAAAACATATGTTACTCTGTTCTTTGTTTCTGTGACAGATCACTGAGTATGATTGACTCCAAATCCATCCAAGTTGCTGTGACATCACCTCTTAACACAATGTCTTTCAATACTCAGTTTCTCTTACATTTTAACATAGGAATTCTAATTAGGGAAAGCCCAGCAAAACTATGGCTTACATTAAAAGAGAATTTTCATTTGCCTGTATTTATGATTAAGAATGGCATTGCTAGCCGGACTCGGTGGCTCAGCCTGTAATCCTGTGCCTTGGGAGGCTGAGGTGAGTGGATTGTCTGAGCCCGCAGGTTCGAGACCCACCTGGGCAACTTGGTGAGACTTCATCTCTACAATAAATCAAAAAATTAGCCAGGCGTGGTAGCGCGCACCTGTAGTTCCAGCTACTGGAAGGCTGAAGCGGAAGGATCGCCGGAGCCCAGCAGGTGGAGGCTGCGGTGGCTGGGAGGAGCCATTGCACTCCAGTCTGGGCGACAGAGTGAGACGCCAACTCAAAAAAAAAAAAAAAGAATGTCATTGCTAATGTCTCTTCATTAATTCCTACACTGTTTTATTTTTTGAGGTGTAATCAACATACAATGAAATCCCTTTATTTGCATCTATCAATAATTTGATGTGTTCTGACAATGCATATACCCATAAAATAATTACACAATCAAAATAGTGAGCATTTCCATCATCTGCAAAAGTTTCTGTGTGTCCCTTGGTAAACTTAGCTCCCTCAATACCAGCCCATCTTTCCCAGGAAACAACTGATATTGTTTCTGCCATCTTGGATTCAGTTGACTGTTCTAGAATTTTCTATCAGTTAGGTCATATATTACATACTCTTTATTGTCTGACTTCTTTCATACAGCATATTTACTTTGGTTTGTATTTATATTGTGGAAGATATCTATTTTTTCTCCTTTTCTCTTTCCCTGAACCCCTCCCTCCCTTTTTTCTTCCCTGTCTTTGTCCTTAATGAAAGGACAGACCGAGAGTGGGAAGCCATTTTTTATCTTGTTCTTAAACCCTGACACAATGATGAGAAAGTAGAAGCTATGCTTTTGGAGAAATGCACACTTGAGGTAGAACTAACTTTGCCGACTTTGTCTTTTCAGAAACAGACTTCCAGGTATCAGAGGTATTTCACAGTGGCCATCAAGCTTGCCTAGAGTCAAGGAAATTTACAAGACTTAAGATATC
>CAUYQG010024123.1:0-39267 GCA_963574415.1 Tarsius wallacei | reverse complement strand
GGGGTCCACAGACTTGTCAGCAGATACTGGGATCTGCAGATAGCTTCTGAATCACAGCTCCCCCTTATTTAAATCTCAAAACTGCAAAAAGCACAGCCCAAAGCAGTGTATATAGAACAGCATGTTCTGATTGGGAGGAGGCAAGATGGCAACAGAACCGGTCAGAGTATAAGAGTCTCCACAAAAGCAAGTGTCCATAAAGACTCTCTGCAGGAGTGGGCGTGTGCTGGTGGGTGAGTGAAAGTCTGTCTGAGGGGAGACTCAGGTTTATGCACCTGGGGCTCTCCTCTGGAGGTGACTACAGCCCACCAACACCCTGAGATTGGAGCCCCCAGTGTGCAGGATTATCTGCTGGTCTCAGGGTTCTCTTGAGAGGAGGCAGGAGAGAACAGCTGCTCCTCACCACCTGGTACCCAGCCCTCACCTGCAACAGCAGACCAGGCACAAACCCCAAGCCATAAAGAAGGCAAGACGTGAAAATCTGGAACCGAGCCCCACCGCTGGTGAGGAGACACCAACCGTTGCCGCCATCTCTGTCCTAGGACTTGGCAGAGACCTGCATTGTCCCACCCAGCACTGTCCAGTCCCCAACCGGGGACCCAGAGGTTATCCCCTCCTTGGACTCAGAGAGACAGATGCCCCTCCTCTATGCTGGAGCAGGCACAGACATGTCAGATATGAGTAGGAGACTTGTCAGCAGCAGCAGCAGCAGCAGCAGACGAGTTGGGTAAGTCTGGATCTGATCCCTCCTCCTCCTACAGTAGTCTGTGGTGCATCTGACCCATGCTGAGAGCAACCCTATCAGCCTGTGCTGAAAGCAGAGGGGATGGGCTGGAGACTGGAGCTGCTCCTTAACATGGTAACAGCAGCTGAAAGGAACTTGGAGTACAGAATGGTCACAGAGCAAGTTTTTTGTTTGTTTGTTTTTTGTTTTTGTTTTTCTTTTTTTCTTCTCTCTTTCTGTTTTTGTTTATGCTTTTATACTTGCTTTGTTTCTGTTATTTTAATTTTTTTTTTTAGAATTTCTGTTTGTGTATGGGTATCATTGAGGGCAAGTACATCAACAGAGGTTTTTTGTTTGTTTGTTTGTTTGTATGATTTTCTGTATTTTTTTTTCTGTCTTTGTATGTTTCTCAACTTATTTATTATTTGGTACGCCTGTCTGTTTCTCTCTTCTCCTCTTTCTCCACTTTCCTTTCATTTTTCTTCTTCCTTTTTCCATTCTTTTCCTTTTTCTTGTCTCATTTTGCTTTCAGGGAGCAAACATATAACCCCACTGCATTGACAGATTGTAAGGCGGTGGGAGGTGGGTTCCAGGGGGTCCACAGACTTGTCAGCAGATACTGGGATCTGCAGATAGCTTCTGAATCACAGCTCCCCCTTATTTAAATCTCAAAACTGCAAAAAGCACAGCCCCTCACCTCCAGTCCAGCTTCAAAATAGAACAAAGCCAGAGGATCTATGAAAAGAATAGGAGACCAAGCAAACAGAAGGAAAAGCCATCCCCCATCACTGAACAACAGAATATAAGAAGAGGAGGGAAGGGGGAAGAAAACTTACACAAATGAAGAAAAACCAAAGGAAAAATATGGGTCCCATACAGACTCCTGGGAAAAATACAGACTTTGGAACTTAAACAATGAAAAGCCTCCAGATGACTGGTTTCAAACCATAAACCCCAGATGTCAAGATATTAAAAGAGAGAATAAATAGAAATGAGGAGAGACAAGAATGAATGAAGGAGTTGATAACAGATAACAGCAATAAAGAACACAGTGAATGAAATAAATAAACTGATAAGCATGGAAAGCAGAATTAACCAAGCAGAAGAAAGAATCTCGGAGTTTGAGGACCAAAATGTAGAACTAACCCAAACTGTTAAAAACATAGAAAAGAAGATTTAAAAGACAGAAAAAAGTCTCCAAGAGATGAGCCAATATATCAAGAGTCTGAACCTAAGATTAATTGGAATCCCTGAGGCAGATAGACAGAGGCCACCCTGAAACAAACATTCCATGAAATTATCCAAGAAATCTTCCCTCATCTCATTAGAGACATGACCATTCAAACACAAGAAATTCAGAGAATCCCTGCAAGATAACAAATGAGAAGACCAACTCCTAGACACATAGTAATTTGCTTACACAAAGCAGATATAAAAGAAAAAATCCTAAAAGCAGCAAGACAGAAATGTCAGACTACCTACCAGAGAAGACTAATCAGAATAACAGCAGACTTATCTACAGAAACACTTCAGCCTAGGAGAAATTTGAGTCCAGTCATCAAAGTTCTCAAAGATAAACCATTTCAACCAAGAATTGTCAACTCAGCTAAGCTAAGTTTCATCAGCAATGGAGAATTAAAATCCTCCCCAGATAGTCAATCCCTAAGAGTTTATGCTGCCTCCTGACCAGCTCTACAAGAAATACTTAAAGTATTAAACACAGAAGAAGAAAAAAAAGAATGACAACACTCTTCCTAAGAATGCAGGGAAAAGATTGAAAACACACATAAATCAATGCAAAAATCAAAAGACAACAAACAAATAAACAAACAGCAAGAGCAACAACAAATTCTATAAGAACCTCACATCAGGGATAAACTCTCACATCTCAATAATTAGCCTGAATGTTAATGGACTAAATGTACCACTGAAAATATATAGAGTGGCAAATTGAATAAAATATCATGATGCAATAATATGTTGTCTCCAAGAGACTCATCTCACCAGAAAGGACAGTCACAGACTCAAAGTAAGAGGATAGAAAACAAATTTTCAGGCGAACAGAACACAAAAGAAGGCATGAGTTGAGATCTTAATATCAGACAAAATACCCTTTAAGCTATCAAAAATCTAAAAAGATACAGAAGATCACTACATAACGATAAAAGTTTCAATCCATCAACAAGAAATATCCACCCTAAACATATATGCACCCAACAAAGGAGCACCAACTTTCATAAAGCAGCTTCTGGGTAAATTAAAAAAAGATATTGACTCTAACACTATCATTGCTGGGGACTTAAATACCCCACTAACAACCCTAGGCAGATCATCAAGACAAAAAATCAACAAGGAGATCTGGAACCTCAATGTGACACTTGACCAAATGGACTTAATTGATACCTACAGACCACTCCACTCAACAACCACAGAATATACATTCTACTCAACACATGGAACATACTCTAAGATTGACTACATCCTTGGTCATAAATCAAGCATAAATAAATTTCATAAGGTTGAAATACTGCTGTGCACCTTCTCAGACACAGTGAAATAAAAATAAATATCAACACCAACAAAGTTCGCCCAAAACCCACAAATACATGAACACTAAACAGCATGATACTGAACAACTCCTGGGTCAACACGGAAATTAAAACAGACATTAAAAGATTCCTGGAAACAAATGGAAATGAAGAAATATCTTAGCAAAATCTTTGGGATGACATGAAAACAGTACTAAGAGGGGAATTCATACCTCTATGAACACATATGAAGAAAATGGAAAGATCACAAGTTAACAGCCTAATAAACCACCTAAGGAAGAATGAAAAACAAGATCACCAAAACTCTAACTTCAGCAGAAGAATCCAGATCATCAAAACAAAAGCCCAAATTTGGGACATGGAAGACAAAAATATAATACAAAAAAATCAACAAAACAAAAAGCTGGTTCTTTGAAAGGATAAACAAGATTGATGGACCCCTAGCCAGAATGACCAAGAAAAAGACAGAAAAAGCCCAAATAAACACAATCAGAAATACAAAAGATCAAGTCACAACTGACCCTGAAAAATACAAAAGATTATCAGAGTCTACTATGTACATTTGTATGGAAACAAACTTGAAACCCAAATGAAATGGAGGACTTTCTGACCTCACACAACCTCCCCAGGTTGAAACAAGAAGAGATTGAGACCCTAAATAGACCAATAACAATCCAGGAAATCAACTATGTCATAAGAAAACTACCTACAAAAAAAAAAGCCCTAGATCAGATGCCTTTCCAGCAGAATTCTACAAAACATAAAAGGAGGAAATGAAACCACACCTACTGAAAGTATTCCAGGCAATCAAGAAAGATGGAATCCTCTCCAAATCATCATATGAAGCTAACATCACATTGATACCCAAATCGAGTAAAGATCCAACAAAGAAAGAGAACTACAGGCCAATATCCTTGATGAACATAGATGCTAAAACTCTCAACAAGATTCTAGCAAACTGGATCCAACAACACATCTCAAAAATCATCCACCATGACAAAGCAGGCTTCATCCCGGAGATGCAGGGCTAGTTCAATATCCACAAGATTAAATACATCAACAGATGTGAAAACAAAAACCACATGATTATATCATTAGATGCAGGAAAAGCTTTCGATAAAATCCAGCATCCATTCTTCATAAAAACCCTTGAGCATCTAGGCATAAATGGAACATACCTCAAAATAGTAAGAGCCATCTACGAGAAACCCACAGCCAACATACTACTAAACAGACAGAAATTGGAGCCATTTCGCCTGAAAACCAGAACAAGACAAGGATGCCTACTCTCACCCCTCCTGTTCAACATAGTATTGGAAGTCCTAGCTAGAGCAATCAGACCAGGGAAGGAAATCAGGGGTATCCAAATAGAAAAGAGGAAGGTAAGTTATCCCTCTTTGCAGACGACATGATTCTATACCTCAAAAACCATAGAGGATCTGTCAAAAACCTCCTTGCACTGATAATGGACTTTGGCAAAGTCTCAGGGTATAAAATAAAAATGTAAAAGTCGCATTCCTATACACCAACAATAAACAAACAGAAACCCAAATAAAAAGCACAATCCCATTCACAATAGCCACAAAAAAATGAAATACTTTGGCATCTTCCTAACCAGAGAAGGGAAAGACCTTTACAACAAAAACTACAAAACACTGCTCAAAGAAATCAAAGATGACATGAACAAATGAAAAAATATTACATGCTCATGGACTGGAAGAATCAACATTTTTAAGATGTCCATCCTAACCAAGGCAATCTTCAGATTTAATGCATTATCCATTAAATCACCAGCAGCCTGGCAAGACATCTCTACAATAAATCAAAAAATTAGCTGGGCATGGTAGCGCATGCCTATAGTTCTGGCTACTTGGAAGTCTGAGGCAGAAGAATCACCTGAGTCCAGCAGATTGACACTTGGGTGGCCATGAGCATGCCACTGCACTCCAGCCTGGGCAACAGAGTGAGACTCCAACTCAAAAAAAAAAATTGCCAGTAACACTATTCTCAGACCTGGAAACAACAATACAAAAATTCATATGGAAACATAAATGACCACAAATAGCCAAAACAATCTTCAGCAAAAGAAACAAAGCAGAAGGCATCACACTTCCAGACTTTAAACTTTATTATAAAGCTATAATAAGCAAAACAGCCTAGTATTGGTACAAGAACAGGTATATATACCAATGGAACAGGATAGAGATTCAGGAAGCAAAACCTCAATTTCTCAACCAACTCATCTTTGACCAGGACTTCACCATCGACCGCTGGAGAGAGGAGAACCTATTCAGTAAATGGTGCTGGGAAAACTGGCTGACTACATGCAGAAGATTAAAACAAGACCCCTACATGTCACCATACACAAAAATCAACTCTAAATGGATCAAAGACCTAAATGCAAAACCTTAGACTATAAAAACCTTAGAAAATGCAGGAGACACCCTTATGGAAATTGGAACTGGCAACCAATTCCTGACCAAAACCCCAAGTGCTCATGCCATAAGAGATAAGATAGACAAGTGGGACCTCATCAAACTGACAAGCTTCTGCAAAACCAAAGAAACCATCAAGAGAGCAAGGAGACAGCCCACAGACTTGGAAAAAATATTTTCCAACTATATATCTGACAAAAACCTACAATCTAGGGTCTACAAGGAACTCAAATGTGCCAAAAAGAAAAAAAAAAAACAGCCCAATTACAAAGTGGGCAAAAGATATGAATAGACACTTCGCAAAAGAAGACATATGAGCAGTCAACAGACACATGAAAAAATGTTCAGCCTCACTAGTCATGAAAGAAATGCAAATTAAAGCCACACTGAGCTATCACCTAACTCCAGTCAGAATGACCATCATCAATAACTCAAAAAACAGATGCTGGAGAGGATGCAGGGGAAAGGGAACACTTCTATACTGTTGGTAGGAGTGTAAACTAGTATAATCTCTGTGGAGAGCAGTGTGGTGATTTCTAAAAGATCTAAAAATCAACCTTCCATATGACCCCACAACCTCGCTGTTGGGAATATACCCAGAGAAACTCAAATCACTCTATGAAAAAGATACCTGCACGTGCATGTTTATTGCAGCATTATTCACAGTAGCAAAAACATGGAACCAACCATGCTGTCCATCAAAAGACGACTGAATTTTTTAAAATGTGGTATATATACATGACTGAATATTACACAGCCATAAAGAAAGACAAAACTGTGAACTTCGCAGCAGCTTGGATGGACTTAGAGTCTATAATACTGAGTGATCTATCATAGAAACAAAGAACTGAGTACCACATGTTCTCACTCATAAGCAGACCTTGAACAATTATCATAATACTTTAAGAAAGGGATTGGCAGTAGAGGGAAACTGCCAGGGGAGGGAGGATGGGATTGGCAGTAGTGAGAAGCTGCCGGGGGTGGGGGGAGCTACACATCAACAAGGGTACCTGCATAATGAACATTTGTGTACCTAACCCTGAATTGTACCTCACATCTTTAAAATTAATTCTTTTTTTAAAAAACAGACTGTTCTTTGACTTCTTAAAGGGCTTTCTCCCCATGCTTGCCCCTATTCTTAAGTGAGAAATGAGTCCCTACAAGATCATCTTAGTCAGACAGCGGCTCCAGGATTTGTCAGAAAGCTCTTTGTATTCTAATGACCATCCTCCAGCAACAAAGCCAGGCAGAAATGAGAGTGCTGGCAGCCTGGCCCAGAGTGCTCAGCTGAAGGTTTGTACACAGAGCAAGCACCAGACACCAAGATCAGAGCCCAGCGGGAAAAGAAAACTGTTGTTGGAAGCCCAGAGCAAGGGTCATAACAAGAGGATTGCAGCAGAATGGAAGCCAAGTCATCCAGAGATACGTGTCATAAAGCAGGTGGCAAGTGGCAGGTGCTGGAGAACATGGTCTGAGAGAAGTTTATCTGCTCCCTCCAATGCCCTGCTTAGACCAATTCATGTGGCCATGACGGTTAAAAAAAAAAAAAAAAAGCACCTCTTCATCACTTGATGTATGACACAAGGGTCTCAAGGAGAAACAACCCAGCAATGGAAGGAGTTTCTAATTACAATCATTGAGGAGGAAAGTGAGACACATCTAAAACATGATCATGTCGGTTAGCTG
The DNA here is from genome assembly GCA_963574415.1 of Tarsius wallacei. Classification (NCBI taxonomy): domain Eukaryota; kingdom Metazoa; phylum Chordata; class Mammalia; order Primates; family Tarsiidae; genus Tarsius; species Tarsius wallacei. The sequence continues at coordinate 31,873 of CAUYQG010024123.1, read as the reverse complement.
ATTCTTCCTGCCTCCTTTTCAGCCCCTTCCAGGGTCCCTTCCTCGGGAACTATCTCACCTACCCCCTTGCATGGCTGGCTCAGACAGCATTAAGGAGATAAACTGGTCAAGGTCATGCTTGACTGAAGCTTCTCACCTCAACCCTCATCTCAGACACTGGAGCAGACACTGGTCCCTCTGACTGAGCTCACAGCCAAGCCAATGAAGACCTGATCCTTGACTGCCCTGAATCTGACACCCTCCAGTTTGGCAAAGCAGGCGGGACCCACGGAAGGCTTGGCAGGTGCTGGTAGGCAATCTGGAAGCCAGTCCATCAGGAGAAGTGAGAGCACCTGCTCACATCCAACTGATGAGGGAAGGCCAAGGTGCTCATAGCCAACTGGTGCTCATATCCAATTGATGGGGAGGGAGCGTTGCACTTCCATGAGTTCTACCCCCACCTCTCCCTGACCAGTGGTACTTAGCTGGCCCATCAAGAGAGTCTGCACCTGCTCATTCTGGATCTCTCCCAAAAAGAAATTTTTTGTGGATTTTCCTTCCCTAGCCTCTTCACCAATTCAGCTCAGACACTTTGTCATACCAACAGGGTGCCCCAAAACAGTCTATTTAGATACCCCTTAGTATGGGTCATTACACTTGTTCTTGCAGAAGTTCAGTGCCAAGAATGGCCCATCCCCAGGTTCTGGATATATAGTAAAGGTACACTGGCTTAGGAGGCCCATCTCAGCGTCCTGATCCTGGCTATCAGATGCGGGCATGCCCCCACCTGCACAAGGATAACAACCAGCACTGGAACCAAACCCTTCAGGCCCAGGGACAGCTGTATCATCCAGTGAAGTCCACACTCCATCCTCACATTATATGTGAAATACAGGAAAGGTGTGGGGCTGTGTCAACTTAACTTGGCTAGAGCTACAGTTTTCAGAATTCCCTTTTCCTCATGCTTCCAGATTCAGGGTGGTCCCAAGAGAAATTTACACAAGATTTGGGAAGCAGAAATGAAGCACCAGCCATTACTCTCTGATGACCAGTCAAAGACACCAGGCAATGTTGCATCTCACACACAATGTCTCTCAACTACTGGTACATCTTGCTAGTGTAGGGGAACACCTGGAGTATACCTCCTCCAGTACCTGCTGAGTCTCCTTTGATTTTTCCAAGTCTTGGGCCAAGTATATGTTCAGTTCTGCCATAAATGATGCCAGGTCACCTGTGTCAACAATATTGAAGGCAGTGAAGAACAGATATAGGTTCCAGATTGTCCTCATGGGATCCAGTCAATAATGCATTAGTAAATGTTTAACAACCAGCTCACCAGGCATAGTTTCAACATGAATGTGGGTTGATTTTTTTTGTTTATGTTAATAAGTAAGACAAAAATAAAACAATGAAGATGTATGTTAGAACTTCACTTATTCATCAATGTTGAAAGCTACTTATTTGCTAAATTGAAAAATAGTTCAAATACCAAAAGAACATTTCCCTTATTCACAATGTAATGGCTATAAATATGATACATTTTTAAGTTTAATTTGCTTTATTAACATTTTTTTCAAAATCTTCTGAAGTCTAGATAGTCAACAAAATAATAAATCAAGCCCTGATTTGTAGTGTTTGCCAATTTCAGTGGTATAAATACCCCCACCAGGGCTAAATTAGAGGTACCAACATGATATTATTGAACACTATTGAACACAGAGTTGACATGAGATGCACAAGAGCACACCATTATATAGAATTTCCACCATACAGACTCCATAGATATAAGTAACCTCAAGAGCATAGATAATAATAAGATTGGAAATGATTAGAAAGTCATGAGTTTTGAGTATCACATTTGTTTTTGATGTGATTTGCTTAATTATAAGTTCATATAATTTAATTTTAAATAATTGCTGTGTTTAACAACCAGTTCAGAAAATTCCTAAAAATTTAATAATCGGCTCTCTTGAGTTGGCACAAGCCAGCTCTGGTACACTATAGGTTGCAGTGGTCTCCGTGGTTTCCAGCCTGCCTTTGCTCTCCCCAAGTTCACTTCTGGCTTTCCTTTCCAATAGTTGGCCTTGCTGAACTGTAGAGACATCAACCAAACATCAGACATAGGAGCAGCAATCTTATCCAGAGGTCTCAACCAGCTCCCACAGTTGCATAACGTCTAGTTCCTATAATATATCCCTTATTCTGTGAAACTCAGCATGTTTCTGCTTCTATGTTTGGACTCTGACTGATACAAAAATAAAGGGATGTCAAAGAGGCCAAAGAGGTTGCTGGTCACCCCTACAACAAGCTCCAGGAGTCTGTGACCATTTCTCAATAGAGCTAGCATGTACCCATCTTCCCAGCTGTTCCTATATCAGACACATCCACATGAATGTACACTCCTCTTTATGGACATGGGATGGCAGGATGCAGAATCAGGACTTGGACCATTATTCACAGCCTAGCAGGGCAGCCAGAGTAATGGGGCCAAGACTGATATAAGATGGACACTGAAGGGCTGTCCCAGGGTTGACCAAACCTTAGGTGATTAAACTACTAGGGTCTTCTAGCACATGTGGGGGACACAGCCATGAATCCCAGTAGCAACTAGTCAGGGTGGAAGGCCTGTCCTTGTTAGCACTTGTTCATGCATTCATTCATTCAGATATTGCCAAGTCTTAGACTGGACTCTAGAACACGGGAATAAAAACAGATACTTCCTCAATATAATGTGATACCCTGCCTGGAATGGATTCTGGAACAGAAAGGGGCATCAGTAGGAAAACCAGTGAAATCTGAATAAAGTCTGCAGTTTAGTTAATAGGCTTATACCAAAATTAATTTCCTAGTTTTGACAAAATTACTATGATTCTGTAACATATTAACATTAGAAGAAGCTGGGTAAAGAAAATACAGGAACTCTCTATACTGTCTTTGCAACTTTTATGTAGATCTAGAATTATTAAGTTTTAAAAGTTTTATTTAAAAATGTTTAAGACTGGGCTCGGTGGCTCAGCCTGTAATCCCAGCACTTTGGGAGGTCGAGCAAGTGGATTACCTGAGCCTGCGGGTTTAAGACCAGCCTGGGAAACTTGGTGAGACCTCGTCTCTACAACAAATAAAAAATTAGCCGGGCATGGTAGTGCGTGGCTGTAGTTCCGGCTACTTGGAAAGCTGAGGCCGAAGGATGGCTGGAGCCCAGCAGGTCAGTGCTGGGGTGGCCGTGAACACGCCACTGCACTCCAGCCTGGGAGACAGAGTGAGACTCCAGCTCAAAAAATAATAATAACAATAAAATAAATAAATAAATAATGTTTAAAAGGGAGGGGGACCCTTCCCCCAAGGCCAGGGCCAATCAGATGGGAAACAGGCAAAAGTAAGCAAAAATTTCCTTCCAGGAAGGGGATGTGAGGACCAAGCTGTCTACCTCACTTGAGCAGAAACCAAGCCTAAAGCTTAAAGAAAAACAGAAAGAAAAAAAAAAAAGACTGGTCCCCAACTCTGAAACCTGTCAGAGCAAGACAATAAAGATCTGAAGCTTCTTCTTTGCTTCTTATAATTACAAAAGAATACCTGGTTAGGCAGAATTCAAGAGTTTATAGGAATTTTTAAACTGCCATTTAAATGTTGCAACTACTTTTTTGAGTAGACAGATTGTTGTTCTGGGAGAAAAAAAAAACTCTCCTGGACCTTATGTAAAATGGCAAATCACCACCCACTGCCTTGCAGGGAAGAGCCACAACTGAATATTTTTCTGGCCAAAGTATGGGCTGCTCCTGCTGATACTCCTTGGCAAGAAGAAAGGGTCTTGAAGATTGGATCCCCCAGCAGCTTCTCAGCAAATATGCCAACGTTGCCCTCTTCCATGGTGAAGTTCAAACCTATTGGAACTGTGAGGAACTATCATGATACTGACTGAGATCAGTCAGTACGAAAGGACATTCTGGGGGCTGAGACCCACCCTAAGAGGGAGTATGGAGAGGTGACCCAAGCTAATGTCAGAGAGCACTGGTCTTGGTACCATGTGTGACTGAGGCTGGAAGAACCCCTGTGGCTGGCCCACCATGTGACATAGAAATGACAGAGAATGTGACTGTGAACGAGGGAACTATTGGTTTGGGAATCCCATTGTGGGGGACCCTGTGCCAAGGACAATACTGAAGAAAGAGATCACCGTCCTCAGAGAGCAACTTGAGCAGTGCAGGGATCTGAACTAGTGAGCACATCCACATAGCCAAGAACAGGGGAATATCACATTGTGCTGCACCAGCTTTCAACAACCATCCCATGTGGCAGCAATAGCATCAATAGCTGAAACCAGCATGCCTGCTGGTGGACTAGTCATAATTCCCAATTCTACCAGCACAAGCATATGCAAGGTGGACCCACCATGTAGGACTGAGTGCCCAGAGGATTTTGTAATATATATAATCAAAAAGCCCCAAGAGATTTCCTAAGAGTTTTGAAAATATGGCAAGTGAGGAGTTAAGCCTGTTTTTTATTTGAAAACATAAGATTTGACTACATTCATTCTTGTGAAGCTGATTATATTCGTTGTGGAAACTCAACTCACTTCAGAATCCTTCCCTGATTAGCCTCCCCTAAATTCAACTTATTCATCTACCCTAGAAAGGCTGGCTTATAGTTGGATCCCAAGATTTGAAAAGCATATTTGGTTTTTGTGAAATAGAAACAAAGGCCATCAGTTGATGAATATAACTTGGAGCAAAAGGTTGAGGGCTGCAGATAGAAGAAGGTAGCGAGAGAGCTCCTGTTGTTTGCAGAATCCTTAGGCTGGGCTCTTACTGCCAATGAGAGGAAAGTTTTGGACTCTGAGAAGTTCTTTTTCAGGCACAGCTCTGCTTTCTCTGGACAAATAAGGCAGAATGTACCTGGTTTCCTTAACCTCTGCCACCCAGAAGTCACAGATTCTGGAAGTCATCTATCTTAAAGAGCACAGAGCAGATGGTTCCTTCCCTGAGGTAAGAATCTCCAAAATTCTCTTTCTCCAACTGTCTGCTGGTGTGTCCAAGGTGAACCTCAGGGTGGACCTGCCAACCCAAGCTCTAATATCTGCCTGGGTCTCAGTCCATCAGGACCACTGGGCTACAAGGACATTAGTCATAGCTTATCCTTCAATACAGAGACAGAAGCCAGGGCACAATGAAAGAGATTTTGGAGTCAAACAGACCAGCTCTCATTTTCCTGCTCTTCCTCTCCTCTCCTCTCCTCTCCTCTCCTCTCCTCTCCTCTCCTCTCTCTCTCTCTCTCTCTCTCTCTCCCTCTCTCTCTCCTCTCCTCTTCTCTTTCTTCTCTTTGCTTCACTCTCTCTGTCTCTATCTTTGTCTCCCTTCTATCTTTTTCTCTTTGTTTCATTCTGTCTCTCTGTGTGTCTCTTATATCTCTCTTTTTCTTTGTTTCTATTGTGTCTCTCTCTTTGTCTCTCTGTCTCTTCTCTCTCTCTCTCTCTCTCTCTCTCTTTGTCTCTCTCTCTCTCTTACTCTCTCTCTCTCTCTCTCTCTAGCTGAGTGACCTTGGGCAGGACACATTAATTACTCCTCAGGGGCCTTGGTTTCTTCATCCCTTAAATGGAACAATAATAGTGCCTGCCTCATGAGTATATTAAAGATTACTTGAGATAATTCAAATGAAGTACTAGCACAAAGCCTGGCCTTAGAAAGCATTCAAAAAATGTCAGCTATTGGAATGTGCACTGCATCTAGTTTCCAAATTCTCTCATCTCATTTTCTATAGTATCCTCACAGCAACTCTATGAGAGAGCTAGAGCAGACATTTTTGCTCCTGCTTTCAGATGAGAAAATGACCAATTCCTTGCCCAAGATCAGAGTTAGTGATCAGATCAGGACTGGAGCTTACACCTGACTGCCTTAAGTTCTGTGATCACATTTTGCCTCCTCAGAGCACCTTCCCCCAAGCCTTGAGCCCTCCCCACTGCCATCCATCACCTGCTGAAAGGGATCAGGAAAGATGAAATCTCTAGGCCCTCGTCATTTAATTCACTTTAGGTGATATTAAAGAAAGTTTCTTTGAGGGATAAAGTGGCACAGCTTTTTGCTAACATTCTCCTTGACAAGGGTTTCCATGGAGAAAGTGCCTGTGTTTCCGGAAGGGCCAGCCCCCAGCTCCCTCACCAGGGAGCTGCCATGCACCACTAGAGCAGGAGAAATAAATCCGCTTCCAATCTGCTTTGCTGCAGTTGAGAGACCAGAAAGGACCTGCTGCTCCAGCCCCCGTGGAGGCCATATGGGCATGTACAAGGCAGGATTAAGAGTGTTTGTGAGAAGAGGACAGAAAGGCAGCTGCTCTCATGACCAAGAAGGTCCTATGTGCTCTAGGGAAGCTGGTCCCATTAAGGAAAGTTGCTCTACCTACACCAGCAGATAGAGAGTCCCTGCCGATTGGCTGCTCAGGGAAAATCACTGCCATCCATCTCTGTTCCCTAATGAGGAATGGAAGCCTGGAACCTACTGACCTCGTCAGCACCATGGAGAGCGGCCTGCTCTTGGGCCTACAAAAGTACAGCTGGACTCTCAGTCTGGCAGGAAGAAAGGAAGGAGAGTCAGAGATAGAGGATAAGAGAAAGAAAGAGCAGAAAGAATGAAAGACATAGAGCCAGAGAGCAGAGTGGGGGACAGAGGCAGACACACAGATGAGCAGAGATGGAGTACAAGGGTCATAAAGATAGATCAAGATACAGAGAAAGAGAGAGACTGAGAGACATGCAGACTAAGACTAGGACAGAGAGAAACATACAGCAAGATTGCATAGAGAAAGGACCTGGATAGAATTTAAATCTCAATTTCAAGTCCCAGCTCTTCTGCTCTCTAAGTTAAACAACATAAATAAAAGCTAGCATTGATCAAGCACTTATTATGAGCTAGGCACTCAGTTAAGCACTTTCATGCATCACAGCCTCTGATCCTACAGTGACCCTACAAAGAGGATGCTAAAATAATCCCAATTTTTCAGATGATGAACCAAATCATGTCATCTGGGCTTCCACTGCCAAGGGCAGTGTCGAACCAGTACTCTGCAACAGAACTGGGGTCTTCTCTCCTGAGAACCAACCATGGGTTTCAGCTACTGACACTAAAAATGCCTTCACATCCCCAAATGCAGCTGCCTATCTTTAGTGAAGCAAGTTCTCCCTGAAAATCCAGATTCATCTTCCTAGTTCAACTTTACCTAGTTAACCTACCTTGTTAAACGAATCTTGAAAACACTAAAGTTGTTCCTGGCTGTCTCCATCTCAGTACCTTTGCACTTGTTATTCCTCCTGCCCAGAACTCTATTCTCCAGATCTTCATAGATATCACTTCTTCATACCAATCAGATCTGCTGCAGTGTCACTCCTCAAAGAGGGCTTGCCTGAATTCCCAATATAAATTTCATGAACAGCCATTGCCAGAACATCGCTGACATTGCCTTGCTAGACTCTGGTGTGGCCATGTGCTCTTTGAGCTATGGCTGTTGCCATGCTTCCTGGCTTTGGCCCCCTCCCCCTACCTTGGGGAGGTGAATCTTTGTCTGTCTGTCTGTCTGTCTCTCTCTCTCTCTCCTCCCCCCCCAATTTACTTTTAAATAAACTATATTCTCTAATCTAAAAAAAAAAAAATCACAGACACACATGATCACTCTTCATCTCTTACCAGTGTTATTTCATTTGTTTATTTTTGTTTATTGTTTTGTGTCTTCCCCAGTAGAATATAAGCCCCATCAAGGAGTGGGACTTTACCTTCTTCGTGCTTGTGTTTGTAGCTTCTAAAGGAAGGCATTCCATTAATACTATTGGATAAAATTTGAACCAATGATCTCTTCCTTCTTTCTAGAACCAAGGAATATTTGTCAGATGCTGCCCAAAAGTCAAGAGCTTTAAGCTAAAAGCTAAACAAACCAAACCATTCCTCTGGCTCCATGTAAGCCCCCATACTGGAGGCACCATGGGAAAGCAGTCAATGAATGGGATCTTCTCTAGAAGATTTCATTTTATTATTTATTTATTATTTATTATTTATCTTTATTTTATTATAGAATGTGAACACTAGACCATGAGAAGTCACACAATGGTAGGAGGGTGGGTCACCACATCTCCATCAAGCAGTCATCTTTAGTGGATGCTGTGGTACACTGCCCAGATTTCCCTTCAAGCCCACGGCACTCATATCTCCAACTCTCTGGAATATTGACAGCTGATGATTCTCAGCTGAGTTGCTGTCCTGGCATCACCCTCCACTGAAGATGGAAGTTTCATTCACGATCATTCCCCTCTTGGGTGCAGGGGAGGGGGGGACAGCTGCATCCAATGACTGGTCAATGGAAGACTCCAAAGGGCTGATTCCTTTGCCTCAATTCAGAGAAGTGCTGAAGAGCCGTGCCCACTCCAGAGCTTCCTGTGGAATCTGCTGAAGCTTCACTCCTTCCTCTGCCCAGTCATACTTCCTTTACCAGATATTGATCATGAAGCCACATCCCCATAAATTACATGCATTTGGAGATTCATCTCAGAATCACGTGCCAGGGAACATGACCTAAGACACTATGACTACTCGTGCATTCTGTCCTTTATCTGGAGAAAACTCTTCCTCACACTGACCTGAAATATGCCTCCTTACGGAATCCTCCCATTCATAGCCATCAGTTCTTTCTCTCAGGACTACACAAAAGAAGCTAAATCCTTTCACCCCCAAATAGTCTCTCAGATATTTAAAACTGGCCATCATGACCCCTGACAGCCACCTGCTGCCTCCCCAAGCCAATGATCTCCTCTTCCTTCACCTGTCTGATATCGAGCATCCACATCTTTCTGCTTGCTTATACAAATTTCCCATACACCTAATGAAGTGTGCCAATTACAAAAAGAGAAAATATGCCCATGTTTATGTAACACTCCTTTGGGTAAACACCATTACCACCTATCAGGGCCACCTTGATGCTAGAGACAAGGACACCTTGAACTTGTACACAGTTTGGATTTTTCTTCCATTTTGGTTACTTCTGGAACCTGAGCTCTTTCCTTTGGAAAACAGTATGAGTCAGCAGGCTACCCCCCAAGGGCATACAATCACTGATGATTCTTTTCATCAGAGACTTTTCTCTTTTGTTCTAAAGTAAAATTTTTGGCCAAAAAGAATCTAGCTCTACTGTCACTCCACAGGGGTAATAGCCAAAAATCTCACCGGTAGCAAAGACAATCTTTCGTTCTATATCTGACTTTGGTTGAGTTGCAAATCTAATGGATATTGCTCTGTTGGGGGGATAAAACTACATTGTAAAATAGGCTGTTGTCTTTAAGAGGGAGAAAAAATATCTCATATTAATGGGCAAGACACGTGTTACTATGACTACAGTTTTTAAAAGATTATGAGCAACCCAAATGTCTTCTATTATTCATAAAGAAAAGATAATGTTTTGCCATCACCAAATGATGTGCCCTGCATCAAGACACACCACCTTTTATCTGGATGTGTGGAAGAGAACAGCAGTTTGATGTATTTTGTCAGCATTGTTAGCTCCTCCGGAGAGAATACTGGAACACTGTTAATGACAGAGCATCCATAATGCTGCAGACAACTTCTTCCGAAGCACTAATTTTCTCAGTGTTGTGCAATCTAACTCGCAGATCTGCACTGCACATCAGCACCACGGTAATGCGATAATCAGCTATAAGTGTCCTGCTTCAGCCAAGACAACAGGCTTGGAGAGGCACCCGCCTCAGAGTAGATTTACACCCTGGAACTAGAAGGGCTTTTGAGTATCTCAGGCTTCAAACAGGAGGGTGGGAGTGACAGGAAAGGAGAGGTTTTCAGAGTGTAGAGAGCTGATTCAGCTGAGCACAGCCTAGAGAAGGAGATGAGAGGGGCGACATCATCGGGAAGGAGGCAAGGCTCAGAGCCAGTCCGGGCCGATGTTGTTGGAAACGTGGAGGGTAGCCTCTGAACCCTCGTGTCAGAGACCAGGGCTGTAGAGATCATGGTACTGACTGAACAAACAGCTTCCTCAGCCCACCATGTATTCACCCCTATGCTCAGTATCTGGGTTAGAGAGATGGTGCACATGAGGGTCAACCTTGCCATTGGGGAGTTCACAGCTATGTGATCATTATTATAAAATTATTTCTATATAGCCTGGAAGGCTCTCTAGAAATGCTGTGTGGAACGTGCCTTTGGCGAGAAGTTAGGACAGGGATGGAAAACTGGTGGTTCCAGGCCAGAGGCAACCCAGCTTTATTAGCCTGCTTAAAGGTTTTGCTTGTTTGTTTGTTTGTTTTTGAGTTGGAGTCTGACTCCGTTGCCCAGACTGGAGTGCAGTGGCCACTCCCGGCCACCGCAGCCTCGATCTGTTGGGCTCTGGCGATCCTTCCGCCTCAGCCTTCCGAGTAGCCGGAACTACAGGCATGTGCTACCATGCCCAGCTGATTTTTTTTTATTTATTGTAGAGATGAGGTCTCGCCAAGTTGCCCAGGCAGGTCTCGAACCCACAGGCTCAGGCAATCCACTCACCTCAGCCTCCCAAGGCGTGGGATTACAGGCTGAGCCACCAAGCCCGGCTTGCTTAAAGGTTTTAAAATCAAGAGTGTTCATACAAAAACTCAGCATTGCCTTGAAAATCAAAAGATCTAGCCACATTGAGTCTATAATCCAAGGAGGAAAGAATTATCTGGGGCTAGGTAACAGCTGCCCTCCATAGATGGACGGACATGGGGTATCCAGCACCCACCACACCCAAGGTCTGACTTCACTCCTTGGGCATGTGAGTCTGCAGCCTTCTGGAGTCTCCTTTACAGGGAAGAAACTTTTAGATTAGCCATTAAAGTGTGAGTCGGAGTTCTCCAAGTTGAGAAGTGAAGAGGAAAAGAGAAAAACTGGCCTAACAATAAAAGCTATACATGCAAAGGCACATGGATGTGAAATCATCCTGAGTCTGATCCAGGCTCAGTGTGACTAGAGAATGGGTGTGTGGAATCTGGTTTGGCTCCTGTGATTGGCCTACATATGGTGGTTGGGGTGGGAGAGGAAGGTCAGCATAAGGATATGAGGGGAGACCCAAAAAAATAGAATTATCTTTTGGAGGGTAGGCCCCTTGTAGTATGCTCAGAATTTGTTCTTCCATATCAAACGGTTAAACAGAGTTTTTATCTGGGAGTTTTGAGAAGGCTGTGTCACGGTTTGCAGAAGAACCATCCCAAGTAGTGGCAAACAGGTGACTGGTTCTTCCACCTTCCCATATCATGCTGAGTGTTCAGTTTTTGACCAAAAACAGCATGAGCCCACATGCCCCACCCTCCCTATTCACCCCATCTCACCCAAATGAAAAAAGTCCAAAAGTTTTGCCGATGTGGAAAGGTGAAACCAGAAAATGGCAGAAGCACTAAAAGGCATCAAAATCGACAAGTTCAAAAACTGTTTTGAACAGAGGAAAAAGAGTCTCAATATGTGCATTGCATCAAACAGAGAATATTTTGAAGGTGATTGAAGTTTAAACAAGTAAGTATAAATGCACAATTTTTATAAATTCTGGGGGCTGGGGGTCCTCTCTCATATTCAGTAAGGGAGACTGAGTCCAAAGTAAACCTAAAAAAGGCGTAGTTCACCTCACTGAATCTGAAGCTGAAGGGAAGTCATGGGCCCAAGGTTTACCCACGCCTCTAGCTACTACTGCTACATAACAAACTCCTAAAACTTAGTGGTATTAGAGCAACCATTTTATTCTGCTGGTGGACATTGCAGGTCAAGAACTCAGACAGGACTCAGCAGGGACAATTTGTCTCTTCTCTCAATGTCTGAGGCCTCAGCTTGGACAACTCATCGGCTGGGGGTTAACTCAATGGCTAAGAGCTGGGATCAACATGTTTTTACTCACGTCTGGTGGCTGAAGCTGGCTGTCAGCTGGGCTATTGGCCAGAACACCTACATGTAGCCTCTCCATATGGTGTCTCCACGTGACCTAGTTTGGACTTCCTCATAGCATGGTGGCTGGATTCCAAGAGTGGGCATCTCAAGACAGCAGGACAAAAGTGCCTGACATATTTATGATCGAGCCTTGGAAATCACACGGCATCAGGTCTGCCACTCTCTATCGGTCAAGACAGTCACAAACATCTTCTGAGGTCCAAGGGGAAAGAACATAGATCCTACATGGGAGAAGTGTTGAGGACACATCATAAGATCATGAGGGATGAGAGAGATTGTTGCAGCTGTCTTTGGAAAACACAATCTGCTACATTTGGCTCTTTGGAAAGACCAATATAACAGACTGAATTCACTCAACTTGTTTTTTCACCCCAAGAAAGTTGAATATGGAAGTCTAAGGATTATGGAAGAGGCCCGAATTAGAAATACAAATAAAAACAGAAAGTAGGTGCTGTCTTAGGACATAAGAAAGGATGAGACCACTAAGAGTTTAAGCATAGGTAGGAAAGAAAAGAGGCACAGGGATCCAGGCCCGAGATACCCCAACATTTCATAGGAGATGCAAAAAGAGCAGTTGGTGAGATAACAGGATACCTAGGAGAATGTGTACCCTGAAAACCAAGAAGGAAAAGTATCTGAAGGAGGGAAAAAAATCAACCAATCATCTGCACTCAGCCAACAGGGAGCTGCTGGAGCCTCTGCACCCAATAATGACAGAGTCTGAGCCGTGTTTTAGGAAGGAATCTGGAAGTGGTGTGTAAACAATTTGGAGATAAAGAAAAAATGGGAACAATTCTATGGTGATCAAATATAAACCCTGCATCTCAGTTCTGAAGGAGTTGAATGAAACCTGGACAGAGTTGCCCAGAGTCTTCCTAGGAGAGTTGGATTCAAAGTTGGAAATGAAAGGAAGTGAAGAGCACAGACTGATGGTGAGCTTGCATGAGGGACTGCCTGCAGCAGAACAGTTCAGGCAAAGTCTCAGAGGGCAGTAATGTGGGGCAGCCAAGCCTGGGAGTCAAGTCTGACCCCACGTGAGTCACCAAGGGCTTATTCTCTGTTCTTTGACTCCAGATCAATCTATAACCCAACCACAGAGGGCAAGAATTATCATGGAAATAGTAAGGATGGAGTAACCCACTCACAATCACTGCAGAAATAGCTACCTTCATATACAATGTGCACTTCATCATTATGACTCTAGGAGGATGCTGGAGGAACAAAGCTCTGAAGACGAATAAGTACAAACTGTTTTGTAAAAGGATCATGGCAACTTCCTTACTGCTTCTGTTTTGGCTCCAGTTTATTCTTGATAAGGAGTCTCTGCTCTGCTCTGTACATTTGTCAAAGGCTTTTTTAAAGAAGTATAAAGCCTATGGATAGACTTCTGCACTGTGTTCCCTGAAGGAAGGGTTAAATGAGGCTCATTTTCTTGGCTCTTTCTGTCTGGTTTTTATACCATGCACACTGCAAGGTCTCTGTTCCCTCTTTGCTGCCTCCTCTTTCTTCTTGTAATTGGTTTGGTGCTCACAGTGTTTGCTCCGTGACCTGTGAGAAAGACATAGTCTTCTGGACAATCAGGCCTGGGATTTTGCAGTGGCAGGTTCCCTGGAAATGCAGTTTTATGCCATTGTTAAAGTAAAAGCCAGTGTGATACCTGTGTGTTCAGGAATGTCACACTGCCTGCTGGTTGTACTGGTGGATGTCTCGACCCTCGCCTGCGTGTTTGGCATCATATACATCGTCAGAGTGACTTAGACATTGAGGATTCCACATTCCCACGCTAAGCTGCAAGTCCAGGTTTAATAAGGATTGTAGCAGCCTTCTTAATATATGTTTGTGTTTGATATATTAAGTATGTTTTCATGTACATATACAACTACATACATAATTTTTTAAATTTATTTCTCTGTCACCCAAGCTGAAGTGCAGTGCATAATTAAAGCTCACTGTAGCCTCAAATTCCTAGGCTCAAGCAGTCCTCCTGCCTCGGCCTCCTCTGTAGCTGGAACTACAGGCGCACACTACCACACCCAGCTAATTTTTTTTTTTTAATAGAGATGGGATCTTGCTATGTTGCCCAGGCTGATCTCAAACCCCTGGCCTCAAGTGGTCCTCCCACCTTGACCTTGTGCCCAGCCCAAATACACATATACAGGATTTTTAAAATTACTATTTTTCTGTAAAGGTTCTTCTGTCTTGCTGTACTGCACAGAATGTCATGGGTTCCAGAGGGAGGGGGACCAGAGGTCCAAATATTAGCTCTGCCATTCACTAGCCTCCTTTTGCTCATCTGCAAAGTGTGAACAATATGACTTTTTTACAGGGTCAGTGAGAATGTTTGAAAGGTATTCCACATATATTAGTGGTCTAACATTGAACATTGTTATAATTATAATTATTACTTCTTACCCCCAAATTTCATCTAACTCCCTTTCTCTAGCACGCTTACTTATGCTTTGATTCCTTAGAAAGCTAACAGTGTCTACTTTTAGGTGCAAATGGCATCTCAAGTCATTTGTGTCTAAAGCAGTTTCTCATGACAGCTGGTGTGTAGGTGGGGAATTTCCCAGAAGCTCTGAGATCCTGGGGCAGAGAAGCCATGTCCTCAGTCTTGCATTAATCAGGATCCAATGAGGAAAGGCACGATCTGACTGTTTAAGGCAGAAGGACTTGAATGTGGGGATGGGAAATTGAGTCAAGCAAACATTACCTACAGCAGGAAGCCACTACTACCCCCAGGCCATAGGGACAGGGAAAGGAAGCATGCAGGGGTGGCAGGGGACCCAGGGTGACCCGAAGAAGCTGGAACCAAAAAGGAGGGGCAGCAGCTGCTGGAGACCACCCAAAGCAGCCAAGGAGGGGAGAAATCACCCTTCTTCCCACCGCCACTCCCCACCCCTTCCACCAGTGTCTCCCACTGACTGAGCCCCTCTGGATGCCGCTGACACAGAAGGCTGGGAATGCTGCCTGCAGGAGTCAGTGCTTTCATACAAGCAGGGCAGAAATGGGGGAAGTAGATCTGAGAACGAACACACCCAAGACCCATACAGACTTTCAAGCTCTTCATTCATTCCTAGGCTAGCCCAGAGTCATCAGGTATCTATACTGGGCCTGGCCGTGCACTGAGGGTGAGAGTGGGGATGAATCAAAAACAGCCTTTGCCTCAAAGAACAGGTGCAAAACCAGATGTAGCATGCCCTGCAGGGCTTCTCCCCAAGGAACATGTTTCCATTCAACTCCTCTCAGTTTTTGACCCTCAAACTTCATAGAACATTAAGTATCTCTCAGTACATTTTTGGCTGATATTTACAAGGGAACAATATTTGTCCCAAAAACTTAATACCCATTTGTAATGAAACACTTGAAACAGCTAACTATACCAGCCTCCGATATGGTCTGCCCACCCCATCTTTCTCCTACCCCCAACCCATCTTGTCAAAATGAGAATTTGGTCATTCACTCCCTCCCTAAAGTGCTTCAGCTTTCAGGAAAAAGACTAAAAGGTCCCAGCATAGCCCTGGACAGTCAGCCATTACCATTCCTCCAACCTGCCCCTGGGTCACTCTCCCCCAGAGGCTATACTCCAGCCACACTAGCTGTCCTTCACTCCAAGAACTTTATGTTTCTCTATCTCTGCTTTTACCAAGTCCACTCCTCAGCTCCTAGATCTCAGCCTGAGCTGAGAAATTTTCCTTGCCTTCCCGACTAGGTTCAGTCTCCTATTATAGATTCTCATGGTACCATGTACTCCTCCTTTACAGCAAATGTCTCAGTTGCAATTGGGCATTTGTCAGTGTTAATATCTACCTCCTAGAGAGTAATCTCCCTCAGGGCAGGCAGGAGCTGTTTATGTTTCTTTCATCATTGCACCCTCAGTACTAAGCATGGTGGATGCATCATGGTAGGCATTTAGTAAATATCTGTAACTATCTATTGGATGGATGAATAGGTGGGTAGATAGATAGACAGGTGAGTGGGTATGTGGATGAGTGGATGGATGGGCAGGTGAGTGAATGGACAGATAGCTTGATGGAAGCTAGATGGGTGGAGAGGAGATACATGAGCAGGTGGGTGGATGGACAGGTAGGTGAGTAGGTAGATGAATAGATGGGTAGGTGGATAGATGGGTAGTTGAGTGGATCGATGGGTGGATGGTTGGATGAGTGGGCAAGTGGATGGATGGATGGATAGATGGGTGGATGGACAGGTAGGTGCATAGGTGGGTAGATAGGTGGGTAGGTAGGTGGATGGATGGGTAGGTAGATGGATGGACAGGTAGGTGGGTAGGCAGGTGAATAGGTGGCTAGGTAGGTGAGTGAATGGACAGGTAGGTGGGTAGGTGAGTGGATAGGTGGCTAGTTAGGTGGATGACTGGGTAGGTAGGTGAATGGATGGGTAGGTGGGTGGATGGACAGGTACGTGGGTAGGTGGGTGGATAGGTGGGTAGGTGGGTGGATGGATGGGTGATGAGAAAAGAAGGAGTGGATGGAGAAGAGATGGCAGCTCCCACATGTGAGTTTTAGAAGGATCTATTTCTCACTCACTAGACAGCTTTGAGGATGAGGCTCCTTTAGAACCTGCTCTCTGGCAGTGGTCCCCAAGACATGCATGATTTCTCTCGTTCTGTCCCACCTACCTTTCTCCCACCACCTGAAGGAGATGCTTGTTCCTGTGGAAACTGAGGGTGTCCACACTGGTTTTGCAGGAGGGTGGTTTCTGCTTGAGCTATTGAGAGGCATCTGTAGTCTCCTCTCCTAACTGTAAGCCATTTTTATCAGAAATGTGGGTAGCCCACAGGAATCCCTTTTTACTCTTGCCTTCTGGTTTACACAGGCACAAAGAGGCTAAGTTGGTCCAGGAAATTAATTTGGAGAATGTGGTGGTCAGTTCTATGTGTCAACTTGGCTAGGCCATGGTTCCCAATCATTCAATTAAACATTAATCTTTTTTTCTTTCAGAGACAGGATCTCACTCTGTCACCAAGATTGGAGAGAAGTAGCATGATCATAGCTCACTACAGTCTCAAACTTGTCAGTCTCCTAAGTAGCTGGAACTATAAATATGCACCATCAAGCCTAGCTACCTTTTTTTTGTTGTTGGTTTTTTGTTTTTTTTTTTTGTGGAGACAGCATCTCTCTATGTGGCATAGTCTAGCCTCAAACACCTGGCCTCAAGCATTCCTCCCACCTCAGCCTGCCAAATGGCTAGAATTATAGATGTGAGCCATCATGCCCAGCTCCTCAAACACTAATCTAGATGTTGCTATGAGGGTATTTTGTAGACATGACTGACATTTATAATCAGTTGATTTTCAAGTAAAGGAGATTAACCTGGATTCTCTGGGTGGGCCTGATTCAATCAGGTGAAAGACCTTAGGAGGAGAACTGATGCCTCCCTGAAGACGGAATTCTACTTGTTGACAGAAGCCTCTGCTCCTGCCTGAGAGTTCAAGCTGCCCTTCCTGATGGCCTGCTTAGCCATTCCCCACCTCAATCACATAAACTAATTTACAAGCACACATACACACATACACATCTGTATGACTATGCATCCTACTGTTTTCTGTTTCCCTGTGGAATCCTGACTGATGCAGAGGAGGAAGAGGCCACCACAGGGTCCTAGAATAGAGACTGGAAGCAGAACTGGTGGCACAGGAGCTTCCTCAGATGAAAAGGCGTGCCCACATCCTAGGATGAGAGAAACCCCAAAATAGAACCAGTGGGCACCCCCTCTTTTAGGCTATGAGTATACCCATAAGGTGGGTGACTTGCCACATCCCAGGAGCCCCCACATGTAGCCTGAGATGTTGCTCAGACCCCAGTGATTATTCTCATGGGCTCCTGGACGCCTTAGGGTGGCTTATTTTACAGCATTCAAGAAGCACCAGCAGCTTTTTACAGTGGCAGAGCCAGGCCCTCCCTCTAGAACAGAGGCCTTCCTGACCCTGAGTTACTCCTCTCCCTGCCCATTTGGGGACTGAAGTCAGACTACCCTATAATTCTGGGTCACTGGTCTTCGTGTCAATCCACTTTTCCCCAGAAACCTTCTCTTCTCCCTTCTTCACAGCAGAGCAAGCCCAGAGCTGAGCACCAAGAATAATCTGGAAACCCTTACTATCATAACGAGTTCAATTTTAGTTTTCCAGAAAATGCCCCATGGTTACTGCCTTTGAGCTGCTCACAGTCAGTGGTAGAGACAGATGCTGAGCCCATGAGGACCACACAAAGAGATCAGGGAGATGCCAGGGGAAGTGCAGGGGCCAGGGAGCCCAGAGAAAGGGGAAGTTCTAACTTGCTGGGACAGTCAGAAAGGGCGCCTCAGGCTTCAGGTGTGTCCTGAGGGATGAGGAAGAATGCAGCTGGGGGTCGTAATCACTCACTTTTTATCTTTTTGAAAGCCTACTCAGTACCTCATGTCTCTCTAAGTTCTTTACCAGGACTCCCATTTGATCCTCACAACCACCCTAATTAAGGAGGTTCTGTGGCAATATCTTTTCTACAGATGAAGAAACTGAGGTACAGAGAGAGAAGTTAAATAATCTTCCCAAAGTCACATAGCTGGCAGACAGTGCTGCCAGGATGTAGAACAGAGGTGATCCCATTTTAAGACCTTATTCCTGACCACTATCCCACATTGTCTAGACAGGAGCAGGGGCTATCCCAGCCATGTGAAGTCATAGTGAAGCCAGACTCAAAGTCTATTCCTTTCCAGATCTAGATTGTGAAAATATGACTGATGTATTTGCTTCTACTAAAGCCAGAAAAGTGAAATTATAATGAAGTCTGCTTTCGGTAAAAATGAAATATTTAAACTTAAAATAGTATTGTGAATATTGATACATCTACTTTCCTGTTTTGCAATACTTAAATTAATCCTTTAAGAATACAGCAAACAGGCCAGTCACGGTGGCTCACACCTATTATCCCAGTGTTTTGGGAGGCCGAAGTAAAAGGATTGCCTGAGCCCATGGGTTCAAGACCAGTCTGGGCAACTTGGCAAGACCTCATCTCTACAGTAAATCAAAAAAATTAACCAGGCATGGTGACGTGTGCCTCTGGTCCCTGCTATTTGGAAAGCTGAGGCAGAAGAATCACCTGAGTCCAGCAAGTGAGACTCCAGAGTCCAGAGTGAGACTCTGACTAAAAAAAAAAGGAGAAGAAGAAGAAGAATGCAGAAAACACACTTTTCTCTCTGCCTCAGGCTCAGTGGGGCACTGTCAGAGCCTGTCTTTACATGAGATTCTATTTTGTTTGTTGTGGATTTTTTCACTGAGTTTTCTTGACACCTGTAGCTAATGCCTCACCTTGCCTTGCCTTATTCCCAAAGCAAAGATCTGTGAGAGTCCCCTGTGCTAGCTGGGGTCAGAGATGAACATGGAAAAGTCAGAAGAAAGGATACTAGGAAGGTGACTTTGATCAGTCAAAGGCTTTCAGTGCTGTAATCAGGAGTTTGGATTTATCCTGTAGGTGATGGGGAGCCACTGAAATATGTTAATGAAGAAAGGGGCAGGGGCAGATTTGTGTCTTAGAAAGGTCAACCTACCCTGCCTGCTGGGCCGTCAAAAAGGCTGATACATCAGTCAGGTGTGAAGGGACAAGGCCTTACCTAGGACAGGGGCTGTGTGAATGAAGACTGGAGCCACAGGGTGGGTGGCATTGCTAGAGCTCCCAGAACTGAGCAAGGACGCTGAGTCTGGGAAGACTTGGGAAACCATCCAGAGTCTGGGAGCCTGTACCGTGGCTGGCATCATGGTTGGCATTAGGAGACAGGGGCCAAAAAAGGCAGCTGAGTTAACCTGTACAGAAAAAAATGAATGCTTCTTCTGCAAAGTCCTGAGACCCTATTCCCTGTTACCCAGAGTGGAATTCAGCAAGAAGGCTCTGGCAGACACCACCTAAAATCAAACATGTAGTCTTCTAAATTGTGTGTCACCCCCAAGTGGGAACTAGTTAGGGACAAGAGGACATCAGAGAAAAGTAAACAACAGATTCTCAACCTTCACTGTTCCATCCCTGGCATCCAGTAACATTTCTCATTCCCAAGGACTTCTGGGAACCTCAGGCTCCCCTGCCCTGCTTATGTGAAGCCCATAATCTTACATTGAAACCCTGCTCCAAATGATTTTTTTGGTCTTCCTCTTGGATAAATTTTATATTCACCAACATCCTCACCTATCCCAGAAGACAAAGGCTCAGCCAAGAATTTCCCTCCAAATTCTCACCCAGGAAACTCCAGTCCAGGTCAGTTCTACAGTCTGACAGTGTCCAAGCCAGAAGGTCTCTAAAGAGCATCTTAAAGAGGGAGACACATACCACAAAAAGACTTGAAAACAAATGTGTGTAGCATCTTTATTCATTATGGGCAAAAACTGGAGACAGCCCAAATGTCTATCAACAAGAATGGATAAACGAATTGTAGTATGTTTACACAATGGAACATGTGACTCAGCAACAAAATAGAACAAACAATGTACGCACAGCATGAATGAATCTCAAAAGGACTCTGCTGAGAGAAAGAACTAGATGCAAAAGATACAGACTGTATGCTCTCATTTTGTGAGTTCAAAGACAGACAAAACTAATCTAGGGTGATAGATTTCAGAGCAGTGGTTACCTGGGGGAGAGCACAGAGGGTGGCACAAAATATTGACTAGGAAGGAGCACAGGGGAACTTTCTGAAGTGATGGAAATGTTCCATATATTGATTTGAGTGGCAGTCACACTGGTATATGCATATTAAATATTCATCGACCTGTACACTTGAGATTTGTGCACTTTACAGTATATAAATTATGCCTCCATTTAAAAATATATAAAAACAAATTAAATAATTTTTAAAAGAGGAAGTGATTGATGTGTGTATGTATGTGTATAAATCTATGTAATGATGATAAAATGCAAGTTTCTGCTGAAACCTATTACGCTACATCAACACTGTCCAACAGAATTTTCTTCAGTGTTATAAATGTTCTGTATCTACTGTCCACTGTCTAATATAGTAGAAACTAGCCACATGTGGCTACTGAGCACTTGGAGTGTGGCTAATGCAGCTGAGGGATTGAATTTTTTTATTCTATCTCATCCTAATTAATTTAAATGTAAAATGTAAATAGCTACATGTGGCTAATGGTTACCATTTTGGGCAAGAGTGAGGGCATCAACAGGACCACTTGGGAGTCTGATACATTCAGGGACAGGGTGAATGCTTTGGAGAAAGGAGTATTTTAGAAGTTCTTGTCTATTCCTTAATCATCCTGTTTCCTCTGAAGTCAATTTCCCATTTGCCTTACTTTGCCTCTTGTTTAATTCAGATTCTCCTCAAATGTTTGGAGATCCTTGGTCATCCATTCACTTTTATGAATAAAATAACCTGGCCAGGAGCTCTTTGTCCAAGCATGGGGCTGGCTACCTGGTAGACTTCTTGCCATATGAATGATCAGAAAGCCAGAATTATACCAAACCTTCTCCTACAAATGCCAGAAGGCAGAGGACCTTATTCTGGGACACACACACACACACACACACACACCCCACACTCACTGCCCAAATTCTTCCCAGACTTGTCATGGCATTTCTTAAGAAATAATCATTGTTTTGTCCTGGGGGCAAATTCCAGGCTGCCTCCTGTCTGCGTTTTGGGAAAGAGAGAGAGGGTTGTGAGGGTCAACTGTTTTTGTGCATATCTTCAATTATTCCTCCTATTTTCAGTCTCACTCCCCCATCTTAGGCAGCCTAAAGTACCTGTTATCACTATGTCTGGTGCCATCTCTGGGCTCCACTAAGCATGTCCCCTTTACATGTGTTCTGACCTGAAAATTTCTCTACTCTGCTTTATCAACCAACATTTCTTCATGTACTTTCTGCTTCTAAAAATCTGTTAAAATCCCTCATCCAGCACCCCTCTCATTGTCTTCCTTGTTAAAGGACTATACTATTTGCATTCCTTTGCTGTCATTTTAGTGGAGGGAGGGTAAAGTTCAGCATCTCGAACAAGAAGTTCTCCAGGAATATCTTTAAACCCTCATGGACACAGGTAGGTTTTCAATCTTTCTCCTGGGGAAAATTCACAAGGTCTCCTAACCATTATATGACCTTAAATTGTATTCCTTCTTTGGGCTGTGGCAGAGCCAGGGTGGGACTGAAGGGATGAGCAGCATAGCAGAGCATTAGAAAGGACAAGAACTTCCATTTCTACCCAAGAAGAACTAGTAAAAGGACATCTAAGGACCCACACCCCAAAACCACTTTAGGAAATAGCAGTTTCAGGGGCGCCTGGCCTTATCCCTGACTAGAGCCCCGAGTAACCTTCCCAAAGGGCTTAAGAAGAGAATGATGTCCTAAGCTCCCAGGAAACCAGATATCATGACACTGGAATGAAGAATTAGAACTGCAAGTAGTAGGAAACACACCATGCCTCAAACAAGGATGATCATGGCCAGGTTAGGAGGGAGCAGACTGGCAAATGCCCAGGGGCTGGCACTTGCACATGCTGAGTGGATGTCTATTTCAGAAGACAGAATGCCAACTGAAGGACACAACACCGTATAATAGGTGGTTGTGTTTGAAGGTAAAGAACTTCTCATTTTTACCACAAAAAAAAGGTGGCTGTATAGATGGAATATGACTAATTCCCAATCAAAATATGTCTGTACTGATCAAAAGACAGCCAAGCAGGGAATTAAAGAAAACAACAGAAAGATTTTTAAAAGCATCCACTTGGAGGAAGAGTGTCTGTGGTCCCTTAATACATACACTCGGGCCATTGACCTCCTCTTTCAATACTGTGGAGAGTTTCACATGTGTAGAATAAGTCCTTTTTAGTATGAACATACAGTTTGACCTCTGGTGGATTTTAAAGTTCTGGGATGGACCTGGGTGTGAAGCAGTACATCATCAAGGGAGGAAGTTGTCAGGTGTAAAACCCTTGTATGTGGGGGGGGTGATTTTTTTTTTTTTTTTTTTTTGAGTTGGAGTCTCACTCTGTCGCCCAGACTGGAGTACAGTGGCCGCTCCCGGCCACCGCAGCCTCGACCTGCTGGGCTCCGGCGATCCTTCCACCTCAGCCTTCCAAGTAGCTGGAACTACAGGCGCGCGCTACCACACCCGGCTAATTTTTTTTTTATTTATTGTAGAGATGAGGTCTCACCAAGTTGCCCAGGCGGGTCTCGAACCCGTGGGCTCAGGCAATCCGCTCACCTCAGCCTCCCAAGGCGCGGGATTACAGGCTGAGCCACCGAGCCCAGCTGGGGGGATGATATTAAAAATAGTTAACTATTATGGTCTAGCCAGTGACAAATAAGAATAAACATTGATTGTTCTCAATAACCCATCTAGCCAAACAGGTCCTGAAAGTCAGACCTACACATGTACACACACAGCCTCTGCAACGTGGAGTAAACTCTGTTGGCCTACACAACCAGGCTGCCTGTAACCTTTAGTTTTTGTTAGTTGATGGATACCTGTATTGGAGGAGTCTCTAGGAAAATCTCCCTTGAGGTCTGGGCTCCCCCTACATCTGCCACTTTCTTCATTAGTCATCTGACTATTCCCATATTAGCAAGATGCCTATAAGCCTTAAATTAAGAGCAGGCTGGTGCAGTGTCATCCGTCTAAATTTAGGCCCAATGCTCTGCTGGAAATGAAAGGGCATATGTGGGTTTTAGTAATAGAATGTTTAAAGATTGGCAGATTACTTGTGCATGGGCCACCCAGCCCCTGAACACCTGGTTATTCTTGGTAAAAGCTATGATTATACAGTCTCATATATCTTGGTAAAAGCTATGATTATATAGCCTCATATATCTTGCATTCGGAAAAGCTAGTAACAGAAAATTGAAATAATTTATTTCTCTCTCATATATAATAGGCAGCTAGCATTCCTGGCTTCAGCCCCATATAAGTTCTGACTGGGTTCAGTGGCTCACGACTATAATCCTAATGCTTTAGGAGGCCAAGACAGAAGAATCACTTGAGGCCAGGAGTTTGAGACCAACCTGGGCAACATAGCAAGACCCTGTCTCTACAGAAAATTTTTAAAAATTATCTGGGCATGGTGGCTCATGCCTGTAGTCCCAGCTACTTGGGAAGCTAAGGTGGGAGGATCACTTGAAACCAGGAGTTAGAGGCTGCAGTGAGCTATGATCATGCCACTGCACTCTATCCTGGACAACAAAGTAAGACCTGTCTCAAGAAAAAAGAAAAAAAGTCCCATGACTCTCTCTGGAGTCATCTGAAGTGATAGGAGATGCCCACCAAAACCTGCTGCTGCTGCTGTACAAGTGAAAGCCTCCTGGAAGAATCATCAAGCCTCCCCTGAGCAGACAAGGCTGATCCAATTGATTAGGGGCCCATGGGAAGCCAGAAAGAAGCCTACCCTGTGGGGTGGTGGGAAGCTGTAACCCTTTTGGCCTGGATTTTCCCCCTCTTCCTCACTGGGTGGCAAGAGGTGGCGCTGAAGCTTGGAACTTGAGCCCTCTTTGAAGAGGCCACTCATACAAGGAAAGATATAGCTTTGAAAAATGAAAAATAGCCTTGAATCAAACTAAGAAGACCTCAGGGAGACCACCTCAAGCCAGAGGTAGGGTTAGGGGATCCGGACAAGGTATCCAGATAGTCAGCATGGACTGGGAGAGGTGGTCACCATTTTCCATCCCAGCTCTCTCTCCCAGGGATGCATACATCAAGAGAATGAGGGTAATCCATGTGTATTGGTGATGGCAACAGAAACTTCTCCTGGGGAAACTGAAATGGTGAGGCCGGAGTGACTTTCTGACCTCAAAAAAATGACACCCCAAGGAAATCGCATTGAAATCCAAGTCAGAATGTGAAGAAAGAGGTTCAAGATGCTGACCTGCAGGACGATGGCCTGAGGAGGGAGGTGTTCTTCCAGTTTAGGAGCTCAGAGAAACCTGGGGGAGGCTTAAGTCATTTTTTAAGTATGAGAATAATTGGCTGTGGAAGATGAGGCAGCATCCTTTGAGATGTCCATGTGACTTGAGCAAAGCAAAGAGAAGGGACCTTGCTAGTCAGTGGTTCTGATTCTTTGTCCTTCCTTCTCCCTCTTCCTTCTCCTTTCCCCTCAACCCTTAGATTTCTTTTCTGCCTCCTAAGAAAGACAGGGAAGGCTGGAAGGCTTCTCCTGAGGCTAACATATCAGTCCCACACTGACTGGTTCAACAAGGAAGGACCTGCTGGCACCCCTCTACCACAGCCCACATCCACCTCCTATTTTCTGTCGCACATCACTGGCACTCAGTGCAATTTTGGACAAATTAATGTGTGAGCAAATAAACAATTGAAAGGGGGCCCAAGAGCAGCTAAACTTGTTCTTTGAGGGGTGTTCTCCATGCAAAGAAATGCCAGTCTACAAAATGGACTTGTTTCAGGTCTATTCAGAACCGTGTCTCAAAGGGAAAAGCGACCCATAAAATACGTTTGTGCAGTAAAATGAATGATCCTGGTGTCAATTATTTAGAAACAAGCCTCTAATGTGAACAATCAGAAGTGAGGAAAAATCGATACACTTCTTCTCATTGTGTAGAAATGGAAAACAAGCTTCATTTTACTCCAGCCCAAGGGAGAAAAGGGCAAATTAATGGTTCCTGTCAAGGGCCCCTGTGCTACCTCTCTACCCAGGGCCCAGCTCAGGAAGGGTTGGGAGAGTGCTGATCCAATCCCCCAGGTGAATTCAGGGTGTACACGCATGCACACAACACATGTAATACATACAAGTGTACATATATGTTCTCATGTACCTTAGGCATGCACACCCACATATACCCCTGCCTGCACATACTTAAACATAAGCCATCTGTCTATATGCATGCACATATAAATATTTGCACAGGTGTGTGAGTACCTGAACACAGATGTCTGCATCCATTCTCTCACCTAGATACTTACCTATAGATCCCCGGGCACATCATGATTGCTGAATTAAATTACAGTGTTGCTTTGGGCTGTGACCAACTAATAAAGGAACAGATGGAAGTCTGCAGCCCTCTCAGGAATCTGTTAGTTTCTTCACCCCTGTTTGGCCATCAAAGGGGCTTCCCTCACTCAGGACATTTTGATTTTTATGAAATTATACACACTTAGAGAACCACATATGTACATATACAAAAAGCACACAGTTAGGGTTACTCATTGTATTGGTTTCCTATTGCTGTTATAACAGATTACCACAAACTTCATGGCTTCAAAAAACTCAAATTCATCATTTTATAGTTCTGGAGGTCACACTGCAAAAGGATACACTGGACTAAAATCAAGGTGTTAGCAGGGCTGCATTCCTTCTGGAAGTTCAAGGGAAGGATCTGTTTCTTTGCCTTTTCCAGCTTCTGAAGGCTGCGTGCATTCCTTGGATCACAGCCTTCTCCATCTTCAGAACCAGCAGCACAGCAATTAAAATGTCTATCTGACTCAAACTCTTCTTCCTCTGTCTTCAATTTATGAGGACTCTTGCAATTACACTGGGCCCACCCAGGTTATCCAGAATAATCTCCCCATCTGAAAGTCAGCTGGGCCAGGTGCAGTGGCTCACACCTGTAATTCCAGCAATTTGGGAGGCAAGGGCGGGAAGAATGCTTGGGCTCAGGAGTTCAAGGCCAGCCTAGGTAACATAGCAAGATCCCATCTCTAAAAAAAAATGGTCAGCTGATTTGCAACCTTACTTTCATCTGCAACCTAAATTCTCCTTTGCCATTTCCAGGAATTAGGATGTAGATATCTTTTGGAATCCATTATTCTGCCTATTACTCTCACACACATTCATAACAAAGAGGACAGACAACATTTACAGGATGAGATGAACAGAACAGTTTTCTGGTTAGAGTATGGGTTTTAGAGTCAAATTCACCATCCAGTTCCAGCTCTGGCTTTGCCTCATGTAGCTGTGTGACCTTGGGTCTGTTTTTAAACCTTTCTAAGTCTCAGTTTTATCATCTGTAAAATGGAAATAATAGCATCCACATTCTGGGATTATTACAGGATTCAGTGAGATAGTGCATGCAAAGTTGCTGGTAGAGTATCCATTGGTCAGCCATTACTGCAAAATAACCCACAAATAATCCTATAGAAAAAGCCCTAAGTTTCCCCTCCCAAGGCTGTGGTGTAGTGGCCACACCTTTGGTTTGGTGAGAAACTGTTTTGTTTTCCTACCCTGCAATTTCTGGACTTTCTATAGTTTCCTGAAATTCTGCTTGCAAACTGGCCAGTCCTTTCTTGAGCTTAATACAATTAGCAGCAGCCAGCACATACTTTCAACGTCCTGCCTCAAAATCCCTTCGTCCAACTTGACAAATGTTTCAGGCACATTCTCTACCTTCCAGGTTATTGCAAGTGACAGTTTTACCAATGTTTCATTATTACATAACATGAGTGCAATTGTACCAGCTTCCTATAACACTTTCCTCCAAATCTCTGCCTGCCACCCTATCTCAAAGTCAATGCCACACGTTGCAGGCTTTTGTTATGAAGGCCCTTCACTTCAGATACCAATTACTGTTATCAGTCAGCTATTGCTGCATAACAGCCACAAAATCTCAGTATCATTCAACAAGCAGACTAATTTCTCACTCATTTGCCTATGGATTGGAGATTAAGGGGAAAGGAATGAGTGATGGACAATAATTTAGTCAACCAGATACAGTGAGTTTTCAATAAATGTCAGCCATTTTTAGCTATTATGCCAACTCCTCATATGGTGAGTTCAATAGTAGATATGCAGGAGAATTAACTTCTAATCCCAATTCTACCGTCACCTCACTGTGAGGCCTCAGAGAAGTCACTTAACCTATCTAGGCCTTGGTTTCCTCATCTAAAAAGTGAGGTTAGTGGAACTAGAATGTCAGATACCTGATATAACTGTCACCACTCCCCAGCCGGGATCTGTGGCAGATTCACAAAAAAATAAAGGTACTCTTTTCCTCTGAGCCTTAATTTGAACTCAGAATTACTCTCCAGAAGGTGCTCCATGTGGCTGCCACCAAAATGATTTGAAGTTGGTTCATCAAATGAGTGCTTTTTGCCTCCTGCTAGAATTTCCCAGTTAGGGCAGGATATGACATTGGTTATTGTCCAATTCAACCCCCTCATTCTGCAGATACAGGAATTGAACTGGGGGCATGCAGGTAGTTAGTGGAAGTCCATGCCCAGACCCAGACTGGTATTCCTTTCACACCACATAGCCAGAAGGGGGTGGCACCAGACCCCAAATGCAGGTCTTTTGGTCCAAAGAATGTCCCCTCCCCCAGGCTCTCTCATAGACACAGGACTGAGGAAAGTGAGGGGAGCAGAGACTTTAACCATTGCTTGGTAGGTGTAGAAAGCCCTAAGAACGATGCAACCTTTTGTCTGCCCTTTCTACAAAGTCTTTGTTCATACTGCTTCACTCAACATCTCTTCTTTATACTGTTCAGAACCATCATATCAAATAAGAAAGTAAATAGGTTGCACATTTAAAAATGCAAAAGAGCAGAGCTCAGGCTGGTGCAAGTATTTGAATCCTGGCTCCAACTCTTACCAGCTCTATGATACCAGGCAAGTCACAAGTCACATAGTTCTCTGTACATCCGTTTCCTCATCTATAAAGTGAGAATACTAATAGTAATTGAAAAGAGGTACTTTTCGAAACCTAGAATAAACTCAGTTTATTCTTAGTTTAGTCTTTTTGCCTCAGCATAGCCATTTTTGCTCAGACTTTACCCATGAAATGCTTTGAATCTTGCACAGGTTAGACATAGATATATAAATTTCTAACAGGCAGGTTTTAGGAAGCGTTCAACCTCAGCCTTCCAAGCAGCCAGAACTACAGGCGTGCACTACCGTGCCTGGCTAATTTTTGATTTATTGTAGAGACGAGGTCTCGCCACGTTGCCAAGGCTGGTCTTGAACCTGCGGACTCAGGCAATCCACTTGCCTCGGCCTCCCAAAGTGCTGGGATTACAGGCTGAGCCACCGAGCCTGGCCGACTCCATTTTCAAGAAGGCGCCACATGTTTAGAAGCTGCTTTGAGCAGGAAGGAGCCACTGAGTCCCAAGTTCCCGAGGCCTTTTCTATTGGTTCCTGTGACTCATTTAGAGCAATGGTGATAAATGAGGGAAGGTTGAAGAAGCAGGAAAGGCAGCAAGATTTGGAGGGGGAGAAACAAAGCTCCATTGTTTGCAGTGGATTGCTGGAGGAAATGCTTCCTGCTTGTGAGTCATTTGTAATTAACTCAACCTAGGATGAAAAATGGTGTGTATATGAAAATGTTATACTACCCATGTAATAATAAATCGTTAGCAGATGCAGCAGGGATGAAGATTGTTATTAATGACTGGGGGAGAAAAAGGTTTGTGGGAAGTGTTTGATTTGGAGGGCGGACTCAGGTCTTCTCATTTCCTGCCTGTTTGGCTGGCACAGCACTGGAGTCTTACAGAATGGCATGAGAAGCAGAAAGTGCAGTGTGCAGAGAGGCCTGATCTGGTTCACCCGTGTTGCTGGGAACTCTCCTCCCAGATAGGGGTTGTGAAGTTCACCCATGCTACTCCCATCTGGGCTTCTCACACTGTACTAGGTCATGCGATCTTGGAGGTCTAGAGTTGTGCTGCTCCTGTGCACACCTGAAGGACATCTGGATAGAACTATCAGGCTCAGCCAAGACAAGCCACAATTTGGTCTGGTGCAGCATCATTTCTGGGGTGTTTACTCTGTGCCAAATTCTCAATTTTCACCAGAGTGCTGGAAAAACTGAACCCTGAGAGGCGATAAAGAAGCCTGACCCTATTCTCCCAGTAGTCTTCCAGGTAATTAAGGCTTGCAGCATATTCCACAAATATCTGCTTTTGTACAAATATATGCTTTTGAACACTCTTCCTGCGACCCCACAGGAAGGGATAGCCCAGTTCTAAAGCTCAAAGTTGGACCATGCAGTGCTGAATAAGATAGTGCTTGATAGGCCAGTACTGGGCAGAGCAGTGCTAGATAGGGCAGTGCTGGACAGTGAAGTGCTGGTTAGGGCAGTGATGGATAATGCAGTGCTGAATAGAGCACTACTGGATAAGATAGAGCTGGATCATGCAGTGATGGATAGGGCAGTGCTTGATTGTGCAGTGATGGATAAGGCAGTGCTAGGTAGGGCAATGCTGAGTAAGGAAGTGCTAGGTAGAGCTGTACCGGATAGGGCAGTGCTGAAAGGTGCAGCTAGGTAGGGCAGTGCTGGATCATGCAGTTCTGGATCCTGCAGTACTAGATCACACAGTGATGAATAGGGTAGTGCTGGATAGGACAGTCCTGGGTAGGACAGCACTGGGTAGGGCAGTAATGGCTAGGGCAGTGCAGGACTGTGCAGTGCTAAGCAGGGCAGTGCAGGAAAGGGCAGTGCTGGGCAGGACAGCACTGGGTAGGGCAGTGCTGGATCATGCAGTGCTGGGCAGGGCAGTGCTAGGTAGAGCAATGCTGGGTGGGGCAGTGCTGGAAGAGGCAGTGCTGGAAAGGGCAGTGCCGGATCATGCAGTGCTGGCTAGGGTGATGCTGGATAGTTCAAAGGCCAAGCTTGGGCTTTGAGTTCAGCCTGAACAGGTTTGCCTGAGACTTTGCCACTTATTAGGAATGTGTCGCTTAGCAAATGAGCTTACCTCGCTGATCCTCAACTCCTTCTTCTCTAAAAGGGGCAGATTCATACTATCTATCCCCAAGTACTTTTCAGGATGAATTAAAATATGGAAAAAAGTCTGATTCTGGCAAGTAGAAATAAGCCCACACATGTTAATGACTGCAATATGCCAAACCCCTCACTGTGAGGGTGTCTGTGTCCAGGCTCTTGCTTCCTGCCACCCTTTTCTTTGGCACCCTGCTCCCTCCATGTGGCAGTGTAGCCTAGTGCTTCAGAGCATGGCCTTTGGGCTCCACAGGCCCTCCTTCAGGCCCTGGCTCCTCCACTCACTAACTCTGCAGGCAGGGACATGCGACTTAATTCCAGGCCACGGTTGTCTTGTGTGTAGAATGTCTCGTGTGTAGAATAGCAGCACACACCACACGGTGCAGTCGAGAGGACCAAGTGAGATGATGGCAGTAAAGACTCGACAGTGCAGGATGGCCCCCTCAGTACTAGGTAGTAGTACCCTGCCAGATGCCATGGGAAGGAGGGCTAGAGCAGAAATGTGGTCAATGCCCCTGAGAGCTCACAGCCCAGGGCTCCTCACTGGCAAAGAGGTATCATTCTCCAGGCTCACTCTGCCCCACCCTGAGGTGAGCTGGGCTGCAGATCCTTGCACTTCCACACTCCTTTGCACCATTCCCCTCCTCCTCCTTCACTGCCATCTTGCTTCAGCTAAATCCTCTGGTTTTTTCAGCCTCAAAAACCAGAGACAATTGGGCTTAAATCCATAGTTACTGTGTGACCTTGGGCAAACCGTTTAACTTCTCTGAGCCTGTTTCCTCACTTGCAACAGTAGGAATTAAATGAGACAAGGCATGCAACATGCCTAGTTTAGAGCCTGGCATTGTTTCAAAGTTGAACAGTTTCCTCAGGCCTTAATTTCAAT
The DNA here is from genome assembly GCA_963574415.1 of Tarsius wallacei. Taxonomy (NCBI): domain Eukaryota; kingdom Metazoa; phylum Chordata; class Mammalia; order Primates; family Tarsiidae; genus Tarsius; species Tarsius wallacei. The sequence continues at coordinate 436 of CAUYQG010024123.1, read as the reverse complement.
CCTAAATGCAAACCCCTTTCTCTGCTGCCTAATGGAGTTAACTGTTCTACTCTCCAGATTTCTACGGCACTCACACATTTCTTCCAATACAGTGTGTACAATATAACCCCTGTTGTATTGGAATCCAAGTCTCCTGCATCCTGTACTTCTCTAGAACCACCCATTCCATTTGCATCTCATAGGAGAAATCATGACTCCCTCCCAACATTAGCTCACTTCACTGGGAGAGATTTTTGCATTTATGACACCAACCTCATTCACTCCTTATTGTATCCATTCCCTTTCCTTGGGTTATCTTCCCCCTACTTGATTCTGGGCTTGCCATGTGACTTGCTTCAGCCAATGGGACAACAGAAATGGAGGCAAAAAGGCACTTGAAAGGTGCTTGTGACCTGGGACTTATTCTCTCTTGCTGCGCTTAGAACCCTGAAACAAC
>CAUYQG010024120.1:0-16557 GCA_963574415.1 Tarsius wallacei | reverse complement strand
GCTCGGTGGCTCAGCCTGTAACCCCGCGCCTTGGGAGACTGAGGTGAGTGGATTGTCTGAGCCCGCGGGTTCGAGACCCGCCTGGGCAGGGGAAACCTCATCTCTACAATAAATCAAAAAAATTAGCCGGGCGTGGTAGCGCGTGCCTGTAATTCCGGCTACTCGGAAGGATTGCTGGAGTCCAGCAGGTCGAAGCTGCGGTGGCCGGGAGCGGCCACTGCACTTCAGTCTGGGCGGCCGAGCGGGACTCCAACTCAAAAAAAAAAAAAAGAAGGCAAGCGAGAGATACCATTCTGAGTATGTTGTCTGGAATAGGCATTGGAGCCAAATGCCCAGTGGGCCACTGGCCTCCGTCAGGATGCCAGCCTAAGTTTGCAAAGCTAGAGAAGACATACAGTGTATGCTGGGTCCTTGCACGGACCCAGGATCCACCAAGAAGGACACGGTAGTTTGGGGGAAAAACTTGGCAGGCCTGGACATGGTCAAGCTATCTAAAAACCATTAGGCCTAAACATACACGCTCTTCTATCAACTCAAATTTAAAGTTAACTAATGTAGACCGTTTCCAGGGCCTGCCAAATAGACATACTGCACCGATTTATCTAATCTCTTAACAAGGGAAAAATAATCCTGTTCCAAGATCTGTAATGGCAAGATTGCACAAAAGGCGAAGTTAAAACACAACCTACTAACTTTGCATTGGTAATATTCACGAAGGCTCCCATTTATCAATGGTTGGCCCACCCACATCCCAACTACACTGCCACAGAACACATCCAGGAAGCACATTCTCCCCATTAAAGCAGCTATTAAACAGAGCCAACAAGGAAAGCGCGCGTCAGTCCTTCAAAAGTCCTAAGATCTGAATTCCCCTTTCTCGACTCAGACCATGTTCACAGCCTCCTTCCCCACCAAAGCCTGTAAATTGGAAACCGGTATTATCTCAACAGCTTCCAAAATTATGACAAACTCCTGGGCGTTCCCCTCCTCCGACTATTTTAATATCCTGCGTTAATGATAAAAAACGCAGCTCATCTCTCTGTCTCTCCTGAACAAACGTGTCTTCGTGAAAAACCTAGCCTAAGCAGGGACTTGCTCTCCCCTAAGCCTCTCCCATTTACCGCAATGCATTCTGGTGGGGGCTTACACACGTTCCCAGAAGGCAACTCAACTCTGTGATTTTCAAGCACCCATCATGTGCCTGGAGCAGGAAAAAGAAAATCTCAGGCAAAAACCAACAGGGATCAATGAGAAGACAAAGTCCAGTGAGCCAAGGTCATGATGTCAGGTACCTAAGATTTAGTCCACCACGGAAGGCGGCGGAATAACAGTCCCAAGATGTCCACATGCTAATCTCCAGAACCTGTGACTTATAGTGGGTTGCATGGAGAGGGGGAATTAAGGTTGCAGATGGAATTAGCGTTGCTAATAAGCTGACCTTAAAATAGGAAGATTATCCTGGCTTATCCACATGGGCCCAATGGAATCACGAGGGCTCTTGAAAGTGGAAAAAGGCAGAAGGCGGCAGAGAAGAGGGTGGGCGGAGGAGATGGGACCGTGCCAGCAAGATCAGAGATGCCACTTTGCTGGCTCTGAAAAAGCAGGGAGGGCACCCTGAGCCTAGGCATGCAGGTGCCCCCAAAAGCCAGAAAGGCAATGAGATCCTTCCCCAGAGCCTCCAGAAGGAGGGAACACTGGCCTGGCGACACCTTTCATTTAGGGAGACCCTAGTGAGAGCTGTGTCGGGCCCCAATAAGCCACTCGGATGGTGATAATTTGCCACAGCAGCCAAAGGAAGCCCACCACGGGTGCTCCAGAAAGTCTGTGGCTGCTTTCTCCATGTCCCAGAATGAGTTCTGCTAGGAACTCACTCATGTCAGGTGCTGGACCCAAAGACAGAAAGCAGGAGAGAATGCCAGGCACGGTGGCCCACGCCTGTAATCCCAGCACTTATGGAGGCAGAGGCAAGAGGGCTGCCAGAGCCCAGGGGTTCAAGACCAGCCTGAGCAACTTGGTGGAACCTCTTCTCTACAATAAATCAAAAAATTAGCTGGGCGTGATGGTGTGTGCCTGTGGTTCCGGCTACTGAAAAGGCTGAGGTGGAAGACTCGTCTGAACCAAGCAGGTTGAGGCTGTGGTGGCAGTGAGCATGCCACTGTACTCCAGCCTGGGCGGAAGGAAGGAAGGAAGGAAGGAAGGAAGGCAGGAAGGGAGGGAGGGAGGGAGGGAGGGAGGAAAGAAAGGGAAGATAAAGGTTTTTAAAACTCTCCCAAGGGATTCCCAAAGAAAAAACACCCCTTAGCCAGGCGTGGTGTCACGCGCCTGTAGTTCCGGCTACTCGGAAGGCTGAGGCGGAAGGATCGCCGGAGCCCAGCAGGTCGAGGCTGCGGTGGCCAGGAGCGGCCACTGCACTCCACTCTGGGTGACCGAGTGAGACTCCAACTCAAAATAAAAAAGTAAAACGAAGCGAAAACATTGAAGGAGATCTCTCCCAGTCACACAAGCACGCAGAGTGCCCTGCTGCACATGCCTTCATGGGGGACAGAGGACATAAAGCCCCGCCCCCCTGGGGACACCCCACACCTCCCTGCCTGGGATCACAGGCAGGTAGACCCCTGAAGTCCCCGTCTCAGTTCATAACTTATCTCTCCCCACCACCATTCCTGCCACCAGCCCACACGCCCCATTCCAGTCCACCTACCACCAAGCAGCCAGATTTTTTGACCGGATGACACGTCCCCTCTGCTAAAACCCTTTAATGGCATCACTGCACCTTCAGTAGTGCCCCTATCACTAGCTTCTCTGTAAGGCACTCCCACTCTGGCCTGCATCCTGGGCTCCCTCTTCCTGCAGTCCCTACACCCCAACACAAACTTTATTTCAGCTCCTCTAACTTCCAAGAGCTTCCCTGACTCGGAAACCCCCTCAGCCGCCAAAGGGTCCTGCCACCGCCAACTCCTCCTCTTCCTTCGAGTCTCAGCTGAAGGTCTTTCCTGACACGTCCCCGCCAAAAAGAACATAAAACTCAACTCGAGAGCCCCGTCATTCTCCCTCTCTCCTTCCACAGCTCTTGTTCAATACGTGACCACATCTGCTTTCATTCATCTAAGGTTTATCCTCCCAACTACACGCCATGAAGGCAAGGACCCCTGTCTGAGCCGTCACCACGGAAAGCCAATCAAGCATGAAACTCAATAAATATTGAGTGCCTGGTCACTCAGTAAAGCATCTTGAGTGAACACATAAACTCCAGAGGGGTCCCCATTGCTCCCATCTTTACACACTACCTATAAATTAAAGTTCCTGTAACAAACTACCACAGATTGGGAGCTTATACATGGAAACATACTTCTCACAGTTCTGGAGGCTGGGAAGTCCAAGATCAAGATGCCAGTAGATTCGGTGTAGGACTCGGGCCTGCCTCCCGGCTCAGAAAGCACCTTCTTGGCTGTGTCCTTACACAAGTGGATGAAGCAACGGAGTATGCCTCTCTAGTACAGGCACTAATCCTATTCATAAGGACTCTACCCTCAGGACCTAATCACCTCAAAGGCCTCACCTCCTAATACCATTAGGTTGGGGATTAGGGTTTCAGCTTTCGTTTTGGGGAAAACACAAACATGAAGCCTATAGCTGAAACCAGATGGTTTTACAATATGAATATTCAAATATGTACACTGGAAATACATTTGATTTTTACTGACCAAACTGAAGTAAGCTATAAAATTTAGACAACGCCGGGCTAGGTGGCTCAGCCTGTAATCCCGTAACTTGGGAGGCTGAGGTGAGTGGCTTGCCTGAGCCCGTGGATTCAAGACCCGCCCGGGCAACTTGGCAAGCCCTCATCTCGACAATAAATCAAAAATGAGCCGGGCGTGTTAGCGCACGCCTGTAGTTCCAGCTACTTGGAAGGCTGAGGCGGAAGGATCGCCGGAGCCCAGCAGGTCGAGGCTGCGATGGAGTCAATGCACTCCAGTCTGGGCAACAGAGTGAGACTCCAACTCAAAAAAAAAAAAATTTAGACAAATAGGAACCACTACTCAATTAAGAGAAGTGACAGCACCAGGCGCAGTGGCTCATGCCTGTCATCCCAGCACTTTGGGAGGCAGAGGCGAGAGGATGGCCTGAGTCCAGGGATTCGAGGCCAGCCTGGGCAACTTGACGAGACCTCCTCTCTACAATAAATAAAAAAATTAGCTAGCTGTGGTGGTGCATGCCTGTGGTTCAAGCTACTTTAAAGGCTAAGGCAGAAGGATCCCCTGAACCCAGCAGGTCGAGGCTGCAGTAGCCATGAGCCATGAGCGTGCCATTGCACTCCAGCCTGGGCGACAGAGTGAGACTCCTTCTCAAAAATAAAAGAGAGAGAGAAATGACAAGATATGATTTTCACTTTAAGACGTGATTCAGCTTCAGCTTAAAAGTTTCTCAAATAAAAGCCACTGGACTCATCAGTTGATTAAGGTAAAGAACTAAACACTGAAAAAAGTATCAAACCTTAAAGTGATAAGAACTGCCTTACAAAATGTACCATGTTGACACAGACAATTCCTCGAGAATAACACACATTGATAAATCTATACAAGCTGATAATAGCATGAGCTGCATGTGGAAGAAAGTAAGGGTGAAGGTAGCAAAGCAGAAATGTGATCTAAGTTTCGTGTTCAGTGACATCAGACAGCACGTGACCCCTAGTAAGATGGCAACAATCAGACAGACAAGTGTCGGCGAGCACACAGATCAGCTGGACCCTCCATACACTGCTGGTGGGAACGCAGAATGGTGCAGCCACTCTGGAAGATGGTCTGGCATGTGTTTAACTGTTGCCCAAACACAAATCCCCTCCTATGTATAAACTCAAGAGACATGAAAACACGTCCACACAAAACCTGTACAGGGATATGGCACACACATGTTCAGACCAACATTATTCTTAACAGTCAAAGGGTAGAAACATCCCAAATGCCCATCGACTAATACATGGGTAAACAGAGCTCTACAGGGGGCTGCATGATGTCCATTTTAGAAACCATACGATGTCACAATCCATTGCTTTTCATACAATGGAATATTTGGCCGATAAAAAGGAATGAAGCGCTGATGCGAGCTAAAACATAGCTGCCCTCAAACACACGGCACTAACTGAAAGAACTGAGTATCACATGTTCTCACTCATATAGTAGACATTGATTATCCAACGTATTACCATAAGAAAATGACTGACAGTGGTGGGAAACTATGGGGGGAAGGGGGGAGATGGGATTAACGGTAGTCAATATCTGTCTGAGGATGGGGTGACACACCTCTTATCAACAAGGGTGCCTGAACGAAGCATATTGTATACCTAACCCTTAACTGTACCCCACAAGACGTAATCATCAACCTGGATGAACTTACCATAATACTGAGTGATCTTTCACAGAAACAAAGAACTGAGTATCAGATGTTCTCACTCATAAGTGGACCTTGAACAACTACCGTAATACTATAAGAAAAGGATTGACAGTGGCGGGAAACTGCAGGGGGGTGGGGGGCTAGGGAGGTGGGATTGGCAGTGGTGGGATTCTGCCTGGGGAAGGGGGGGCACACCTCATCAACAAGGGTACCTGCACAATGAATATTTGTATACCTAACCCTGAATTGTACCCCGCAATTTTAAAATAAAAAATTTAAAGGTGAAAAAAAAAGAAAGATGTCAGTCACCAAAATGTCAGTATGTCATTGAATCACATCCTGCATGATTCCATGTATATGAAACGTCCAAAAGAGGCGATATATAGACACACAAAAAGGAGATTAGAGGTTGCCCAGGGCTGGGAAGAGAGGTGTGTGGGAGAGTCAGAGGCAGGGAATGGCTATGTGGTCAGGGTTCCTTTTTGGAGTAACACAAATATACCAGAATCCTAATAATAATATCACACAACTCTGTGAATATAAGATAAGCAATTAAATGATACACTTTAAACGGGTAAGCTGTATGGTATGACTTATATCTCAAAGCTGCTTTAAAAAAAACAGTATGTGTGTTTCTGACATTTAATTCACTAAAAAGTACCTTGGACAACAGGATATGGGTGACAGAAGAAATGCTTTTGGTCATAGCTATATCTATATTTATCTACATGTGCATACACACACACACACACACATTTTGACAAAAAGTAAGCACAGAACTGACTTATAGTTTAGGAAAAAGAAAGTGAGCATAGTTCTACCTCTTACATAAAAACCTGAGCCAGGAGGGACTAGACCAGGGTAGAAAAACGCCACCAAAATCTCAACAGTCATCCTAATAGCTTGAAACAAAGTATTCCTCCCCGGTGCAGATCCATCATAAGCAGACTCGGCACGACACTCACTTGGTGACCAAAGCGGACAGCAAAGCCGCCCTCTGGGACAACACCAGGCACCACAGCTGAGAGAAAGAGAGCTTTAGAAGGTCCCGTCCCGGTTAAAGAACTTGGCTGGAAATCCAGTCTCAGGGGTTGTCTAATTAGTTAAAGGTGGTCACATGGCCACGCCTGGGCTCAGTGGGGCAGGGAGAACCCCACCATCTATTCTGGACATTACAGGTCCAAACATTTGTGGCCAATCTTAACGAGTATCCTGGTTGCCCAACTGCAAGTTCTGCTTTTGAGGGCCAAGTCCTTGAAGAGAAGGAACTTACATTCTTCTGTTCTTTTGTTCACATGTGAATCCACACTCACACAGCTGGCCAGCTACCTCAGGGAATGGAGGACACGGTCCGTACCCCACCCCCCGCCAGCCTCTGTGCGAATAGCACTATTATCTACTTGGACAGCCAAGCTACACACCCGAGGTCACCCCCACCCTACACACAACTATCTTCCTGCCAACCACTCCAAAGCTCTGCATTCTGTCCTCCCCCCAGGCTCCCTCTGGGCAGCCCAAGCTCAGGACCTTGGTCTCAGCAGAATCATCACAGAATCTTTCTACGACTTTCCCGCCGTCTTTCTACTCTGCCTCCTCTCCAAATCAGCCTCCAAGCTGCCAGGTGTCTGGTCTTCCTAAACTGTAAATATCATCACATCACTTCCCAGCGGCTCCCTGCGGCCCATGTGACCTGTCCTTTTCCACAATCCAGTCTCATCTTCCACCACTCACCACCGCCAGGCGATACTGATTCCTAAACTGATATTTTCTAACCATGCCATGCTCCCCTATCCCTCTGGACTTCTGCACACACTCTTACCGTTGCCGGAAATAACTTTTCCACCCTTCTCTGGGTGATGAACTCAAATATTAACACAAGTGCTCACTCCCCTGTGAAACTCTTTGTATAAGTCTTAAGGCAGCCATCTTCACTACCTGCATGGCAACATGGCAGCACTTACCACACCCTCCCAGGGCTTCCCCACCTGGCCTGGAAGCTCACTGAGGGCAGGGGCCTTGCCTTATTCTAATCAGGGCACTTAACCACTGGCTGGTTCTTAGACTTTTTTGCTGTTGCATGCATGAAAGGATTGAACCAATGTTTTTTTGCTTGTTTTTTTTTTTTTGCTATTTATTTTACTCTGTTAAAAACAAACAAACAAAAAAAAAAGGTCCCTTAGTTTTCCCAACGGGATCTTCCTTTAACCTTCTGCCTTCTTGGATAGCATTATTGTTAAGTGTCCACCCTGGGAAACACACAATGCCAGAACCTTCCCACACATTATTGCATGCAGCTACCCAATGAAATATGTATAATTATTCACTTCTTACACCTGAGAAAACTGAAGCTCTGCCTATTTGCATCATATGATAAATCCAACAAAGCTAATAAGAGACAAAGCCAGGATTCAGGCCCCGATTTAAGCCAAAATTCGATAATTATTTGATCGCAAATTGTTGATTAAAATAATAACAGTATGAAAGTAGGGCACACTTTAAAATTTTAAGTTGGAAAGATTTACATGATCTCTTGCTCTACAAACATGGATTCAAACGGTTTTGGAGTTGGAAACTACCTTTAAGGATCTGTCGCGAGACTCAGATTATCTCTCCCCTGATAAGAACTATACTAAGATCCAGTGCCTACAACACGTGGTCCTCCATATTTATTTGCTCAGCAATTGTCCCAAATACTTGTGAAAATAAGATATGGATTCTTCAGGATAAGGTTTATCACTCAGTCAGCCAACTCAGTGCCTCTTCTCTCTTCTAATTCACTCAAGATCTGACTAACGAGTCTGATCCCACAACGAGTCTGCTAATCCCAGATTTCTGTGTTCTGGGCTGTTCTTCTCCCACAAAAAAAATCCCTTCCTCTTTGCCCGTGACTGACTCTGCTGAAAGCCCTTTCCAAAAATCACCTGCCTCCATCAGTTCCACAGCTTCCTGATTCTGACCTCACTCCAATCCTTAATAACTGGGTATTCAATCCCTCTGCTTGGATTACTGATCAATTTCTCTTAGTAGCTGAATTGTGTCCCCTGCCTCCAAAATCCGTAGTTTGAAATCCTAAACCCCCAGTACCTCAGATTGTGACTGGATTTAGAGTCTGACTTTTGAAAGAGATAATTGAGTTCAATGAGGTCCCTGATCCACTGTGTCCCCATAACAAGAGGCGATGAGGACATGGATGCCCACAGAGGCAAGACCACATGAAGACCCAGGGAGGAAATGGCCATCTACTAGCCAAGGAGATAGGCTCTGGAGGAACTCATTTCTGCCGATGCTGTGACTGCCAACGTCTAACATCCAAGATTATGGGAAAAAAATAACTCTGCTGTTTAGGCCACCCACTGTGCGTTCCTCCATGGCTGCCCTAGCCGACTCACACACTTCCTCATCATTCTCCCGTCCTGTCAAGAAGCAAAGTGGGTGAGGATTCAGAGAACAAGCTCGCATCCTGCCTCAGCTGCTTTCTAGCACCACGATTTCAGGCAAGGGCTTGAGTTAGATGTGATACCACCCGCTCTGCACGATTGTTTTGAGGAGTAAATGCGGCTGGAAGTTTTACTGTACTGCATTTCTGTAAAAATCTTTTTTTTTTTTCTTTTTTAACTTACCAGGTGCCAGGCACTGCTCTTAGCATTTTACATACATTTTTATTATTTAATCTGCACAACCACCCTATGAGAGGGGTCCTTCATCAGCCCGTTTTACAGATAGAGAAACAGAAGTGCCAGAAGGGAAGCAGCTTGTCCAAAGTCAAGAGAAGTAGCGGAAATGGCCCTCTAACCAGAAGCCAGTGCGCCTGGCCACCGCATGCCACCATCTACCCCAGAGTGCAGGGCCTGTGTCCTGCTCTCCCTCCCTTAAATCCAGCGTCTGACACTCAGGAGACTCTCAACAACGGGGCGCCTGTAAGCTCCTGAAGAACACAGCTTCTGGCTTTTTGTGGTACATTTCCACAGTAGTTTCAAAATTATCTTAAATACCTACTGATAAGCCAGGCTTCCATGAAGGTTTAAAACAAGAACCCTCTGAGCAGAAGCTGAAAGGGCAGGAATTAAGAGTGGGCACAAAGGAACCTCCACATCCCCAGAATGAAAGCATCCACAGTTCTGGACGCAGCTCCCAGCCTGAAAGTTGATCTGGGCAGTGTCTCAGGATGCTGGGCCACTCCTGCAGCAGGTGTGTCCCCACACAGGACTAGATGAGGGCCATCTGATACCTGGATTAGGCCTCAGGTGAAAGAAGGACTTCTCTCACTGGACACAGCAGCAGCCTGCACAAGAATAAGAATGATGTTCTTTCTACAGGGAAAAATGGCCCTCGCTGAGCTGCTGGCTGATGCAGACATTCAGCTGCCGGGTCATCTAAGGCTTCTCGTTTTCAAGACAATTCCTGAAATCTAAACTCTTGGGAAGGCTGGCCCCTGGAAGAAGCAAAAAGTGTGCTTTACAGGGCAATTCAGCACCATCACAGACCTATGGCTCCTACCCCAGATGATCCCTTGGATTGGCTTTCACATTTCTCCCTTCCAAAACCTACCATGGAAAAACAAAGGAATGTCGATGGAGAAAACCTGCACTTAGTCCATTTTAGTTTTAAAAAACCTAAGGCCGGGCTCGGTGGCTCAGCCTGTCATCTCAGCGCTTTGGGAGGCCGAGGTGAGCGAATTGCCTGAGCCTGTGGGTTCAAGACCTGCCCGGGCAACTTGGCAAGACCTCGTCTCTACAACCAATCAAAAATTAGTCAGACATGGTGGTGCGCGCCTGTGGTTCCAGCTACTTGGAAGGCTGAGGCGGAAGGATCACCGGAGCCCAGCAGGTCGAGGCTGCGGTGGCCAGAAGCGTGCAACTGCACTCCAGTCGGGGCAACAGAGTGAGGCTCCAGCTCAAATAAATAAATAAACAAACCTAAGATATAGGGCAACCCCTTCAGGTCTCCTCCCACTGTGGGAGCTTTCCTGACCTCTCAATAAATTCTGCTTTCTCACTTAAAAAACAAAACAAAACAAAACAACTAAAACGTAGTCAGGGGGTCTGAGCCCCTGACTTCTTTGTGGAGTCAGCTTCACAATAACGCTGACTGGTGTCATCGGGCCATAACCCACACCACCTATTTCTCTTAATCATTTTCACAATATGAATAAGAGATAAGAATGAAAAATACAACACACAGGGCTCAGAGAAGGAGGAGCTTTGGCCAGAGACCACCACCAATGATCCTAAGCTAAAATCAACAGATTCCCTTAGTAATTTAGAAGATTAAGATTAAAATCTAAATTGTGTATTAATTACGTTCATGAGCAAATATTTATTAAGCCACTGCTATGTATGATCAGGCACAGGCGACTCCAGAATAACTAAAGCACACTTTTCTGCCCTCCCTACCTTCTGAGTCTTGGTCTGTTAGGGAAGAGAACACACTAACCCAACTGTAAGGCTAACACAGCCTGTATCCTCATGCGTGGGGAACAAGGAGATGTGGAACAAGCCCCTGGAAGCATCAGGTGAATCCGTGACAAACAGTATCATCATGGCCCATTACGCATACCTGGGTATCAGGCATCTTGCCCTGTTGGCCCGAGTGCTCCCCGTGCCGACAGATTTCCAGAAGCTAGGACATGTCCAGGGCCACCGTTTCCTCCCGATGCTGCCCGCCACATAGCTGCTAGTCCACCCCCACCCGCTCTGAGCTCCCCCCACTCCTTACAAGTCACACACATCCACCTGTCCCAATGCAACAATGTGCCAGAATAGGAGTGTGTGTGTGTGTGTGTGTGTGTGTGTGTGTTGACATATCTAGGCACAGGCAGTCCTCAGTTAGTACGGTGGTATGAAAGCACAAAAATGGCCAGTTCCGTGCAAAGAAATCTTAGTAATCAAAGAAAAAAACTGCACTTGTTCTGCGACCTTTAAACATTTTTGTCAAGACATTAAAAACCTTACTACTGTCAGTCACAAATGTATAGTAAAACAAAAACAACTGTAAAATATTTAGTACACTGTCATTTAAAAAACTGAGAATCTTTTTTTTTTTTTTTAGTTGGGAGTCTCGTTGTCACCCAGGCTGGAGTGGCACACTCACAGCCACCATAGCCTCAGCCCGCTGGGCTCGGATGATACTTCTACCTCAGACTTCCAAGTAGCTGGAATTAAAAGCATGCGCCACCACATCCAGCTAATTTTTTGAGCTGCAATTTTATTGTAGAGACGAAGTCTCACCAAGTAGCCCAGGCTGGTCTCGAACCCCTGGGCTCAGGCAATCCTCTTGCCTCCATCTTCCAAAGTGCTGGGATGACAGGTGTGAGCCACCATGCCTGGCTGCCTTTCTTTCTTTCTTTTTTTTTTTTCGAGTTGGAGTCTCACTCCACTGCCCAGACTGGAGTGCAGTGGCCACTCCCGGCCACCGCAGCCTCGACCTGCTGGGCTCCGGCGATCCTTCCGCCTCAGCCTTCCAAGTAGCTGGAACTTCAGGCATGCGCTACCATGCCTGGCTAATTTTTTGATTTATTGTAGAGATGAGGTCTCGCCAAGTTGCCCCGGCGGGTCTTGAACCCGCGGACTCAGGCAATCCACTCACCTCAGCCTCCCAAGGCACGGGATTACAGGCTGAGCCATCGAGCTCGGCTTCTACTCATTCTTAAGGTGCTTTCTGAAAGTCAGTTTTTTTTCAGCAGTCTCATCTCATACCCCTAGATAAAAACTCTTACTAGGCTTTGTATGTTTCTTTCATTTGATTTGTCAAAGTTTGTATTTATATATTTGAGTGTCTATATGTCTCATGAGGTAAAAGATCATGCCATTTTGCTTGCAATCATACTCCAAGTACCCAGCAAAACAGTTCATACTTATAAATTTTGCCAAATATATCAAATGATCAAATCCCAGACTTTTTCTTTTTCTTTTTTTTTTTTTTGGAGTTGGAGTCTTACTCCGCTGCCCAGGCTGGACTGCAGTGGCACACTCATGGTCACCCCAGTGTCGACCTGCTGGGCTCTGGCGATCCTTCTGCCTCAGTCTTCCAAGTAGCCGGAACTACAGGTGCGTGCTACCATGCCTGGCTAATCTTTTTTTTTTTTAATTGTAGAGACAAGGTCTCGCCAATTTGCCCAGGCTGGTCTCGAACCTGCAGGCTCAAGAATTCCACTCACCCAGGCCTCCCAAAATGCTGGGATTACAGGCTAAGCCACCGAGCCCAGCAAAATCCCAGACTTTTTTACTAGTCTGTATCTGACCAACTCGTGACTTACACCTAAATATATCCAAAACAAAAGACTATGAACACTTATAAATACTATATCCTAAAACTGGTTTAGACTTACTAAAAAGTTTCACTTCAAATCTCTCCAGTATGCACATCTTAAAACAAAATATTTGAGGCAGTAAGAAAAATCATTAACTGATTTAAAGCCTTTATGGATTTTTAAAAATTATTTTAATAAACTGTCAAGATAATCCTTGTTAACAAATATTTATTTACTATCTATTCTAACTTTTAAGAGGCATTATAATCCATTACAGATCTGAAATTTTCATTTTTTTAAATTTTTGAAAATGTTTACCTTGACATTTCCCAATAATAGACGTAAAATCATCTTTTGCAGACCTGCAAAATATTTGAAAAATCAAGACAATCATTTTATCCTAACAACACTATTGTGTATGACTATAAAACACCACAGATATTGCAGACTAGACAGCTTCTATACATAACAGTAAATCATTCCCTCTCTCAGAGATAGTTTTGTGCCTCAAATATGACCCTTTCATCAGTAACAATATTTTCTTCCAATCTTCTTATTGTATCAGAAATGGAGCTACACCAGGAATATAGTGATCCAGCATAATGTGTGCTAGTTTAACATCGTCTTTTACTACAATAAAGATTTCTGGCCCCCATCCCCAAAGGTTCTGATTTAGTAAATCTGGGATGGAGCCCAAGCAAAAATATTTTTTAAAGTTCCACAGATTGATCCTAGTTAAGAGTCACTGATTTATTTCACATTACAAGTTTTGATCACTTATTGGGAAAAAAGTCTTATATTAACAAATCAAATAGCCTTAGTAGTCACCATATTTAACTAAGTGACCCACTTACAATCTGTGATCTTGAAATATATACCAAAGTAGTACGATTATTATAAAATATGCTTAGAAATGAAAACTGGTAAACCCTCTAGAGAATGATTTAATAATAATTATCCAGAACCTTAATACCCATAACATTTGACTTCACAATTCCTCTTCTATGACGTTATCCCCAGGAAATAATTATAGATATACACAGATAACAAAAAAATTAACGCAGTCTAATTTATAATAGAGAAAAATATACTCAGCATAAGGAGATTAATCAATTAAATTTTACTATGTGTGCTCAAGAAAATACAGCAATTACTACAGTTGACCCTTGAACAACACGGGCTTGAAAAGTACAGGTTCACTTATACATAGATTTTCTTCTGCCACTACCACCCTTGAGACAACAAGCCCACACTCTTCTCTTCCTTCTCCTCCTAAGCTTAGTCAACATGAGAATGATAAGGATGAAGACCTTTATGATAATCCACTTCCACTTGATAATAGTGAATATATTTTCTCTTTCTTATGATTTTTTTAATAACACTTTCTTTTCTCTTGGTTACTTTATTATAAGAATACAGTATCTAATACATACAAACTATACATTAATCAACTGTTTATATTATCAGTATGGCTTCTGGTCAGATATACAGATAGAAAAGTTTCAAAGAACACATACCAAAATATCAACAATAGACAACTCTGGGTAGCAAAATTATAGGTAATTTGTAGTTCCTTCTTTCTTCTTAACTGTATTTTCCACTATTTCAAAACTAACTAAGCATTAGCCATTTAAAAATTATTATATTACAACTAAAGCCAATTATAAATATGGAACGAAATTTCCTAAAGAAATTGAACTGTTCAGTCTCCAAGTGAAATACAGCAGAAATACATGGTCTCAGGAGAAAAGTTAACCTGGTTCTAGCTCTATCTGTGTAACCTAGACAAGATACTTAACAATTTCACTTCTCCTTCAAAAAAAATGGAATTTCAGCAACTACACAAAGCTTAGTGAAAGGACATATTATGAATAAATTAGCTCGATCTAGACCTTAGAAAAGGTTCATTATTTTCATCCTTAACATAATCACTAAATAATAATTGCTATTTTTGCTGGAGAAGAGGAAGGAAACATAAACTTAGTTTTATCAAAACTGATTCACTTAAATTAGTCAAGCAAGCCAGGCACTGCAGCTCATGCCTGTAATCCCAGAACTTTGGGAGGTGAAGGGGAGAGGATTACCTGAGCCCAGGGGTTCAAGACCAGCCTAGAAAACTTGGTGAAACCTCATCTCTACAATAAATCAAAAAATTTGCCATGCGTGGTGGCTTACTCCTATAGTTCCAGCTACTTGGAAGGCTGAGGCAGAAGGATCGCCTGAGTCCAGCAGATCAAGGCTGCAGTAGCTGTGATTGTGTCACTGCACTCCAGTGAGACTCTGACTCAAAAAAAATAATAATAGTCAAGCAAACTTTGAGGGTAGGGCAACTTATATGCTTATTTCAGGAGTGTCTCTTATTTTAGTGCTTTTTGCAGTGTTAATGATAGCTTCTAATTACTTGCCTTATTTAGTTATTTATTTATTTACTTACTTACTTATTTTTTAGAAAGCAGGATTTATTGAGAGGACAGGAAAGCTCCCACAGTAGGAAGGGATCCGAAGGGGTTGCCCTAGTTGCCGTATTTATAACAGTCCTTAGTTATAAGAAATCATCACTTCACTATTTAGAAAGGGAAACATCTTAACCACTTATATAATCTATAACTCCTGCCAAATGTCAAATTAAAGAAGCAACTCATGAGACTTTTTTTTTTAATGCATGGGCAGCCCCACACACCAACAGGTTAAATATGCCATAGTAGACCAAGCAACTACACCAAGGGAGCTACCCCTCACTACAAAATAAAACTAGAAACAGCAATTTTAGTACTATATTGTGAAAGGCAGAGCTGTCTCTCAAAAATTAAGCTGTGTTTCAGTTTTTCACTTGTCTTTTCTCAAATACTATTTCCTACTTATCACTGCCTCTCAATATCCAATAATGACCCAAGATACTATAATTATCTTTCATAGTCTAATCCAATCAGTAAATATCTACTGAATGCCTGTAGGTATGTGCTCCATCACTAATGGAGACAATCTTGCATTGTGTATGTTCTTCACTGTAGTAGAAAAGACAAACATGGAATAGAGAAAACAGATGTATTAAAAATTCAGGGACAACCACTGTTCACAGGGTTTACTTTTGGGATCCACTCTGGTCCTTTTTCTTTGCTGACCATTCCACATCTTTGCTCAAAGACACTTTCTTTTAGGTTACTACAAAGTCAGTGTGTATGCCTATATTCATTCAGTAAAAACCACTGAGTGCCAACTCCGAGCAACGCAAGGAGCTATGCCCGGTAATTCCCTCTCAGCACCTGTTTCCCATATCCCACTTGCAAAGACCCCACTTATTGATCAAGCATAAACTATCAGTCTCTATTATGTTCCAGGAAATGTAACATGCTGGGGAAAATGTAACATGCCTCCAAGGAACACACAATATAATAGAAGATGCAGAGCCCAGATTCCACTCAGATTTGTTGGTAAATGGCATATGCTGGAGTTGTGCGAAGCAGTGGCCTTAAACATAATAGGAGAAACACATAAACACACACGGCTAAGCACAACATGATCAAATGGTAATATAGCTTTGTGGTTAAGAGCATGAACATCAAAGCATCTCAAATCCTTGGGCAAGTTATTTAACCATATTGTGCCTGCCTCTTCATTTCAGAAATGGGGAAGAATAGCAATACCTACTATCTCACAGGGCCCCTGCCAAGATTAAATGAATTAATACATTAAAGCATTTACAACAGTGCCCGACATTGTTTATATTATATCCTTATTAAGTATAATAACAGAGTCGGGCTCAGTGACTCAGCCTATAATCCCGTGCTTTGGGAGGCTGAGGTGAGTGGATTGCCTGAGCCCGCGGGTTCGAGACCCGCCTGGGCAACTTGGCGAGACCTCATCTCTACAATAAAGCAAAAAAAATTAGCTGGGCGTGGTAGCGCTCACCTGTAGTT